>JAODUP010000075.1:310000-315000 GCA_025642065.1 Paralvinella palmiformis | reverse complement strand
ATATCGTCCCAGAAGGTTTCGAGCATTGCCAGAATTCCTCAATTGTCACAGATGTGCTCAACAGCCCTACCACGATCCCGTCCAAATTGAAAGCCCTAACGCACCAACTCTAACCGATATGACGGCTGCCTCCATGGCCCAGCTGGTAGCGCGGTTGGCCGCAGTTCTGAACCAGGTGTGTTCAAATCTCGGCGTTGGCATGCCTCTGAAGGGTGTTTCATCTTTCGCTTCGTCCCTCATTACCTTTGCAGGTCGCTCGGCCCATTTAGCCTATCGTGTGCACAAAAGTGGCCGTAAACCATCAAACGTCATCTAATCGATATGACCCCGTAATACAGGAATGACGGCGAAATGCTACCCGTGTAGGTACCAAACAAACTCACGACCTTGAGTGATAGAGGTCAGCGCCTCAAGCGGCTAGCACCCGAACTAGACAGCATGGATGCTGTTTGCTCTTCTCTGTGGCGTCTGTTGTTATTATTTTTGTTGACTTTTTAAGGTTGTTTGTGGGTGTTTGTTTTTTTATTGAATTGTTTCATATTTTCAGAGACGGCCACGATGTTTGGAATAATGAAAAGACCTCGAAAATGGCGACATTTTTGTACGAATATTCCCGACTCTTTGTTTTCTGAGTCTGTCTACTGTGATGGTGTGTGTGTGTGTGTGTGTGTGCTGTGTGTATATATGTGTATGGGTATGGTGTGTGTGTGTGTGTGTTGGGGTGGGTGGGTGTAGGTCCCTCGTGAGCCTCCTATATCATAATAGATGATAATTGATGGTGTGAATGATGACTTTTAATCAGGATCCAGCCAACAACGGTTAGTTCTGAGATTATACGTGTACGTACCATTACTCGCGCGGGATCGCGTGGCTTGTGGCATTCGGAGAATTAGAACGGCGTGATGCAGAGATAACCGACTTGGAACAATATGGTGATGACGACGATGATGATGATAATGATGATTATTATTTTCACGATGATGATGATGATAGTAATAACGATCATGATGATGACGATGGTGATGATGACGATGATGATTTTCATGATGGTGATGACGATAATAATGATATGATGATGACGACAACTGCGATGGTGATGGTAGTAATGGTGATGATGATGATAATTTTCATGATGATGATGATGATCACGATGATAATGATGATGATTTTATCCACAGTGTGGCAGTAAGTCAGACCAGCAGGTACATAAACGACCATGACAACAACAACAACAACAACAACAACAGGGTATTGTTGTTTCGTCGTCGGTAAAACTCCGCACGTTCCCTTA
Organism: Paralvinella palmiformis; assembly: GCA_025642065.1. NCBI lineage: Eukaryota > Metazoa > Annelida > Polychaeta > Terebellida > Alvinellidae > Paralvinella > Paralvinella palmiformis. The sequence continues at coordinate 313,709 of JAODUP010000075.1, read as the reverse complement.
GGTACGATATTTTCCAGGCCCTATTAACCCACGCTATGGTGAATTGTCTGTTGTAATTAGTACAACCGATTATTTATTTCACTCTATCCAATCTCACTGTACACCCGTGACCCAGTTAGTACAGTAATATACTGCAGATAGACATATCGTGTGATAAAATTTCAGCGCTACCCGGGTATATGAGATGTTTCATTCGCCAATGAACTACTTCAGCCTAATCAACTCATTTTTATGGCGGTGGCGGGGGGTTGCGGGATCCATTAGCGCAGTGGTAAGAACGTTGTTGTGGGTTATGGGTTTGAATCCTGTTAGCACCTGTATTGGTGGGATGGTTTCAAGCGAGTTGCCTGTGGACCATACATCACATGGGTGACCGGCCCAAGCCAAACTCACTCACTCACTCACTCACTCACTCACTCACTCACTCACTCACTCACTCACTCACTCACTCACTCACTCACTCACTCACTCATACAACAACAAAAACACTCTCACTCACTCTTTGAGGAATATCCTCTAGACTATGCGTTCTAGATGATAACAGTGTTGAGACTGAACAAAATAACTACACAACCATCTTTGCCAGACATCGGTTACGATCGTGTCTGGGCCGTTAGTGGAAGGATAATAATAATAATAATAATAATAATAATAATGACGTTTACATAGCTCCATATCCAGCTAGATAGCTGCTATAGGACACTTATCCCCGACTCAGATCTGTTTCCATCCAGGAAACACCTCAACTCCCAAGCGAGCATAGACCATCACGTCCTGTCAGGTTCTCACTCGTCGCTAAGTGTACCAGTCGCCTCATGACAGCATTACAGCTTCGGATCTTCGAACCCGCGACCCTTCGGTTACGAATCCTACGCTCTAACTAACTGGGCTATTACAGCTCGATGTGTGTGTGTGTGTGTGTGTGTGTGTGTGTGTGTGTGTGTGTGTGTGTGTATAGGGGGGGGGGGTCGCTACTATCTTAGTCGCTAATATTTCATGGCTAAATTGGTATGGCTGGCTGACATGTCTGCGAGTTCTGAGTTCGGTTTGACCTGATACTGTAAAAGACTAGTAACTATCCGATGAGGATGTGGATATGAAGGGGGGGGTGGAGTTCTGGTGTTCCGCATCCGCTGGGCTGCTTCCGGGATTCTGTACGGGATATATCTTGAGAATAGGCCACCATGACGCATCAGCAGTAGCGAGTACGGGATAGGGTGTGACAAAATAATATTGCTCTTAACTATTGTGGATCGTCAGTCAATGTATAGGGTGTTGAAAAATAATCATTTACATATACAGCTGAGACACGAACACTATTTATTGTCATGTGAGAGGGAAATGCTGGTTCATGTACAGGCCGCTCCAAAAGTACAGGTCACTCATAGACAGCGATAATGGAGAAACGCTTAAACCCGCACCTAATGTTTCTAAAATAACAGCTCACTCGTATAGAACTGGGAGAGGGAGAGATCAGTACGCGTAGAGGCTGTTTCAGAACAACTGGTCATTAATATTAAGAGACGGTGAGGAAAGGTTAGTACATGTATGGGGTGTTCCAAAATAGTAGCTCCATTGTACAGAACGATGACAGAGAAATGTTGGCGTAGGAATATACCTTTTCAAAGTAATAGCTCACTTATACACAGCTGTCATAGTGAAATGTTTGAACACCGACAAAATAACACCGAAACTTAAACCGAACTGTGACGGTATGACGTTAACCATTGTACGGGGTCTTCCAAAACAACCGGACAAGTAACGCCGCAGCACTGAACCCATATACCATCGTGTACAGCTGTCACGTGTATATCTGGGTCGGGGGGAGGGGATGAAGCACCACAATCGGCAGCAGAAATTATGCAGCTGCGATAGGACTTAACCGATCCATGTATATCGGTGTCCCGCAGTCCCCACGATCCCGAAACGCACCCCACCCGCATGCTATTATCATCGTCACATTATGAGTCCCTTTAGCGCTGATGGATCACTCAGACAGGACGTTAACGTTCCAGCAGATGGCGCTCTAAAGAACAGCCCCAGCCCACTATAGAAATGGCCACACTGGCGCCATCTATTGGCCAATATGATCACCAGCGTGTTGATAGCCTAATGAATGTCCAGACACAGATGATATTACCTAATGAATAGGATAGGATGTGTTGGTATATATATATATATATATATATATATATATATATATATATATATATATATATATATATATAATTTATTGAAATCAGCAATGTTAGCCATATATTTTTTAAGACATAATCGGTTGCCTCATTTCGCAAATCCATTAAGGAATATAAATCATTATTATTTTGGTTGTGACTAATTACCGTAAATATTTTGATGCGGTTATTTATTGTCTTCTAAGTGATTAGATAAAGTTATAATCACTAGATCCCGAAGACTAGAGAAGATCGTTTAAGGAAATCGTATTAGTTCTGGATTGATTTATAGAAATGAGGACAATTTTGAGGGCGAACCCACGGTATTTGTGAGGGTTCGCATGAGCGTACGGATGAATGAGTCCGTGTGTGTGTGTGCGTGTGTGTATGAGAGAGAGAGAGAGAGAGAGAGAGAGAGAGAGAGAGAGAGAGAGAGCACTAGCATATAGAGTAAAACATTATACGAGCGATTCATCAGAGCTTTTCCAAAACACGCCCGCGCGCAGACACACACACACACACACACACACACACATATATATATATATATATATATATATATATATTGTTGTTGTCACGCCTGGATAACTGATCAGTGCATCATAATTCCATATGTTATGAGCTGGGCCGAAATAACAGATAAAACACGTTTTCCAACATAGGCCGAGTATTTAAGTAGGTGTCTGCCTGTCTGAATGTATGTTTCTCTGTTTCTCTACTTATACGCGTTCCACATATTTACTTACGTATATGATTCTGTTGGTTATTTCACGAACTAATTTGTTCAATAATCGCGTCCAACATCAAATCAGACAGTTACGTCGTTGTTTATTTTGGGAACGTATTTGTGCATTGGTTCGCTGTTTAAATTTGACATCTTTCCTCGTCCTGGAATATTAGTTATTAAATATTCCAACTCTATGTGAGCGATATCAGGGCTTTTTCTCGTTGGCGTTTGCCGTCTTAAGCGTGTGCCTCGCCGCGTCAACAAAATCCGACGAAACGAGGCTCATGAATATTAAACACCACGACAGTGCTGCCCCCTGTATTCAATGATTGAAAGTAGCATCGGCAGTGGCTCCCTCTATACGTCGGACGAAGGTTAATATAATCACGGAATAGTCCAAGCGCCAATGACCGAACCGTTCTCTGCTTGGATAATACGAACAACCGCCCATAGATGGCGCTGCGATGAACACCTTTTGCCAACAGAGCGCTCAGGGAACCAGGATAAACACGGCGGCGGCGTTTCTTTCGCGACTTCGATATCGTGTTTCCGGAACCCGATGCGTTGCTGACAAAATGGCTTACATCCGATAATCGAACTGGGCGAGGGCGAAAACTTCCCCAGAATCGAAGCCGATCACACAGCAAATCCACGTGTATCGCGTCACATCGGAAAATGGCACATTAGAGCTTTATTATAGAACTTGGCTACAGTTATATGTTGATTGCTTCTGGGATTTATGTTTTAGATATGTTAGTGTGTGTGTCTGTGTGTGTGTGTGGGGGGGGGAGGTGTTTCTGAAATCTGA
>JAODUP010000075.1:287500-302500 GCA_025642065.1 Paralvinella palmiformis | reverse complement strand
GTGTGTGTGTGTGTGTGGAGATGAGGAGGGCGCGTTAAAGCCCGCATCTTCATGCACTATGGCATGGTTGTAGGGAGCCCGTAATCCAGAACTGTGTCCGATGACTTTCATCCAGATAATAAATCATGGAGCTACAGAGGTTCAACAGCGTGAATGAGTGCACGAGTGAGTGAGTGATATCTTTTCATCCTCTGTTTGGCTCCATTTGGGACATCAGGCCTAGAAGCTGTTTCATCGAGCAGAACGGTGACCATTTTGAAGCCCTTTGTTGGCGAATGAAATCTCCCGCAGGCAGGGTACCATCAAATGCACCACGACTCTGTCACGGATTAGCAAGGGCACCACACACACACACACACACACACACGGTAATAACGCCCTCTGTTGCCATTTCGTATCGCTGACCGTGCAACAAACATCATTCTGCACTCTCCACTAATCGAGCCCTAAATGCGCCTCCCCCAGGGGACTTCCAGAGAATATGAGTTTGTCACAGACGAGACACTGAATAAATGATCGCGGCTTAGAATCTGTATGGATCAGCAACGGTACACTGATCAATATGAACTCCGTTCCGGATCTGATAACAGCAGCATCATCTTAGATAATAGATCTCTGTTATGCGTGTAGCTTTCTTTCCAGAATTGCAAAAGATATGAATTCTTTACATAGGTTGAGCGAGCGAGTGATTGAATGATTGAGTGATTGAATGATTGAGTGAGTGAGTGAGTGAGTGAGTGAGTGAGTGAGTGAGTGAGTGAGTGAGTGAGTGAGTGAGTGAGTGAGTGAGTGAGTGAGTGAGTGAGTGGGTGATATTTGCTTAGATTGGCACATTTGCCGGTGGGGTTAATCATCAGGGAAATGAGTTAGTTTGATCAAAGATCCAACAGACACAGGTAACACGGAAGATTATTATTTACGCAATATGTATGCATAACACACACACACACACACACACACACACACACACACACACACACACACACACACACACACACACACACACATATATATATATATATATATATATATAATTCGGTACTTTCATCAACCTCCGGGTAAATCGTAGTATTTACTCAGGTTTGAGACGATATTTCCGTTCTAGTCCAGTAATAATCCATTGTGCGGTATTGCTACTTTGTTTTTATTTTAGTTTAATCGCTTCAATGAGTCCATACTGAGTTAGTGTACATTCTCATTGTTAGGAACAAACTGTAATGTTTGTTAACACGCTGAGGGTATATAAAAACCTAAATTTTTCACTTAGGTTAGAGAAGAATTTCGACGCCAGACCAGTCGGACGTGTATTGATTGATACATGGTTCATATAGGTAGGATTTATTCAGCTATTCGAACCCAGAATAAAGCTGAGGTCAGCATCTGAGGTGTCGAAATGCTTTATATACAGGTTTCTTTTGGACCACAGAAAATTACTGTTGAATGTAAACTGTGGTGTCAAAATAGTTTATGATATGTATGTAGCAAGTCACCATTGAACCACACGCACGTGTTTGTTGCGAGCTGTGATATCAAATGGTATGTTTTTTACGTGCTTCCGCTTTTTGTACGTAGCCTGCATGTAGCCGCTTTCCTGTGGGCGTGACATATTTGTCGCGTACGAAAAGCGAATTAGCTGGTTCCCACAGGCTGATGAGTAGACCAGACACATGCTTAGGTATACGCACACATTTATCAATATGTGGAGGTATTGAACATTTAATATTTAGATTAATGTATGTATAGTTGTATTTAGATTTATGGAGGTAGGTTTCGAAGGAGGTTTAGATATGTTGATGCTCTGTGCCTGTTGCCTCTTACTATGTACCCTAAAACACACACACACACACACACACACACACACACACACACACACACACACACACACACACACACACATATATATATATATATATAATTCGGTACTTTCATCAACCTCCCTTGTAGTATGCTTATTATATTTATCACTAATATTCGTCATATAGTTGGTATAAATTCCCTGATCATCTCACTTACCCAGGGAGTAACCCCCTAAATAAGACCAGACATAAAGCTTTTCTACTCACTCACTGATTCACTCACTGACTCAGTTATCGCCTGATCCACTGACTGACTCACTCACCGACTGACTCATTCACTCACTAACTCACTGACTGGCTCACACTCATCCGGTGTCTTTTTTTTTGGGGGGGGGAGGGAACTTCGATAGCACCCTGGCTACAGCACTACGCCGCAAACTTCAAAGTTGTGGGTTCAAATCGAACCAATGTACTTGAGTTTGTGGGATGCTGCCCTATGGAGTAGGTTCTCTACCATAATGTACCGTGTGGGGGCAAAAACAGAAGCTAAAACAAATAACTCAGCCCTTCACTGAGTCAGTGACTACGAGCTGAGTACAACTCACTACTGCGTCATGACGAACCGTCCATCTAAACGACGCAAAGACAACAGATCGTGTTTCGGCCTATTTGCCATCTGACCCTATAACGGACGTACACCAATACATATGTTTGCGGCAAACACTGTATGGGGGTGGTATCTTCTGACAAACGTAAATGACTGGATATATATATATATATATATATATATATATATATATATGGGGCAGGTTAGTCAATATATCAGGGAGTATACCCTTTCTAACAGCCAATTATAGCCACATAATCCATAGTAATCTGTTATCGTCCAACACCAGATATCCATCCATACTTCAGTCAATCTGTGAATGCGTAAAAACGTAAGAGCCGAACGGCGGATCTGAACCCAGCTTCTCGCAGTATCCAAGTCGACCACATTTACCATTGCGCCACAACCGTGGGAATTGTGTGGGGGGGGGTGTAGGGCTGACGGAAGATGATGGATATGGCGGACTGGATATGAAAGATTGCAGCCTCCTAAGCCCAGCCTTTGGCGTCACCGCGACTAAGGAGCGATCTACACACGTGTCGGATGGTCTTTCCCCGGCAATGGCTAGCCAGCCATTAGATCCGGTCGCCGCCGGGTACGATCTTGGTTAATGCCGAAAGACAAGTTAAGCCGCATCAGTAGTACCGGGCAGTATGCTACCTCGATTGCTATTGGCCGAGTTGTGGGGGAAGGGAGGGGGCGTCGGTGGTATGTTTAGTAAACCTCGTCTTATTTAATATTTGAACCGACCAGATAAATTGTATTTTTATCGGTTGTAACTTTGATTAATGATCTCTATAAATGTCTAAATATTTGTTGTTGTATAATTTGGTTTAAGATCACCTTTGAATGGCTACTGCTAATAAGGGCACTATATTAAATATACTTTATTATTATTATTATTATTATTATCATCATCATCATTATCACCACCACCACCACCACCCGTTGCAATAGCTGAACCAGCCATTAAACAGAAGTGGTATGTCGAGACAGGTTCTACTCTCGACTGATCTTTTAAGACTTTCCTTTCCTTTGTTACATCACATGCCTTTTCGTTCTCCTCAACGGGAGCTATATAGAACGTCTTTATCTACAAGATCATGTCACATAATAGTACAAAGTATAAATATTTATATTTACATCTCGTCACTGCCACATTATAATTAATAACAAAATAGTCTCTTCAGTTTCTTTCCATTCAGTTCTATTTGGTTACAGTTCGGTTTACACGAACCACTTTGAGCTGGCTGGCTGGCTGGCGGTGGACTGATCTAATTATACAACGGATTAGCCAACTTATGTGTTAGCGCACACAGAGAGTGATGACGTCAGACACGCACGCACGCAGAACACCCAAGCACGCGTGCGCGCGCGCACACACGTTAATGATAATAGTACACAACTCTGCCCCATCGTAAGTACGGCGTAAATGACTTAGTTAAGTCGGACAGAACCTGACATTGGTAAGTATAGATCAGATTATAAAACGTCTTGTAATATAATTATTGTTTAATAATATTATACTTCTGATAAATTGACAATATAAAATAACCGGAATTTGCCTTATCTACAGTTTCTAAAATGAATTAGATAATACAAAAAATACAAAAATCGGTTTAAATTTCTAACCACAAAAATATATTGTTTTGGACTCTCTGAATATATAATTTATTTTAATTTTATTGTTGTTCTTTTTGTTGTTCTGTGCGCATATATATATATATATATATATATGTGTGTGTGTGTGTGTGTGTTGCGTGCTTGCGTGCGTGTGCTTTTATTTATTGAAATAATTCGTTATCACGTAAGCCACAAAGACTGCGTTTGTTGTACTCAACCCCGGAACTTTCGTGTGATAAACAAGGAAATATTCGTCATGAGAGAGGGAGGGGGTGATGAGAAGAGAGAGAGGGGGGGAGGGGTTTCTGTAGTCTGACCTTTTCCCCACATTTGTGGTCTGCTCGCCGTAGACCTAGCTGGCCAGTTTGATGTAGACATATCTACCGTGTGTGTGTGTGTGTGTGTGTGATCTATATCTAGATGTAGATACCACGCCATACGCCCCTATATCACATCATATCCTCACACTGTAATCTGACACCTGGTAGCAGATTTTTAGCCACAAAGCGCGCCGATATAATGGCATGATGGATGCTCCCTCGGGTGTTGAGATAGAACGGCAGTTATCATCAACTCGGCACGGGTGCAGGCCGATACGGCAGAAAGTGTTCGGATAATTCGAAGTCAGTCGATCTGCGCGGGCCGTACCGTTTACGCAATCGGTTCAACGGATTAGTCGAACTCGGATCCACGAACAGTGCAACAACCGGTTTTCCTTAACAGATCACCACAATCAGATAGTGTATTAAAAGAGCACGGAGTAGCCAGACTGATGATCGAAGTATGCCGAAATGCGCGTTTCGTGCGTCATGTTACCACGTACAGTGGAACCGACCACGACGACCATCTGTATGAAGAGACCATCTGTGCGACCACAGCGTTAAACACACCCCTTCGGTTCATTACACCTGGTAGCCGTTAAATAGCAGCACCTGCCTTTGGATGGCGCCCGTGTTTAACGACCGTCTCATACGACTCCCGGTGGTCTGCCAAGACAGTTTTACTGAACTCGTCGTCGGCTGAAAGAGTATGTGTAATGGCGAAAGAAATTGTCGACTCGTAAAGATAAACCTTCTACGGCCTCGTAAGACAATAATAATAATAATAATAATAACAACAAGAAAACAAAAGAATCCATTCAAAACGTCAACCATATGCCATAAGCCGCAAAATCGCTTCCCTCGCTGGAAAAGGTTAACGTTCATATAAGGCCTCATCTTGCTGTGTCGCCGCGATGGCTGAACGTACAACTAGCCGGGTAGCGCTGTTATAGCAAAGCTCGAAGTATAGAAACGGAAAAAACTTTGGATATTTGCATAAATTAGCGCTCGTGATTCCGGAGAGTGCCGCTGAATATCATTAGTGTCACGTGTCAATATGGCGGTGACCTGGTCGCGGGGGGAAGGGCTGAACGTACAAGTTCGGTGACATATGTTGATATCGTCCTGATGGTTAACGTACATATATGGTTCCTCACGTCTATACGTCGACTCGGAAATGTGTCCGTTATAGTAATGACATGTCTGTATGTCACTGGTCATGTTTACGCCAAAATGCAGTGACATTGGATAGTGTCACTGCATAAATTAACGTCCGCCGTATTGTCGATGAATATATTAACGCCCATCAGACCTATCAGTGTGTGTGTGTGTGCGGCGCGCGCGCGCGTGCGCTCGTCGGTGTGTTAACGTGTAGTTATAATACCGTGTCACAGTGTAACAGCATATATTAATGCCGATTTTCAGTTACATCTCTCGTGTGTCAATATACACGTTAATGTCCATTTGTTGTGGCACATTTCCCAGTCACAGCCTATATTATCGCTCAACCGTACTGCTATCTCTCGGTGTCACTGTATTTATTAACAACCATAAATATACACAACAACAACAGCAAACCTGATTACAGTCATGAATGACGTTCAGTCATTGGTTTTATGAAAGGGCTGGTTTAGTAAAGGGGCTTATCCAGAACTGTATTGGGTCCTTGTTTAACTATGACCTTGATATAACCCATGAAATATTGCTGTTTTGCCTCCCTTTATGTGTGCACACGGGCCCAACGACTTCAAATAATAATAATGGGACGAAGTGAAAGATGAAATGCCCTCCAAACAAAGCTAGATCGGCAATTGAACCAGACATCTGTGGCGAACATCTGTGGCGAACAGGGCTACCAGTTGAGTTGATTGCAGATGCCTTAAGTCTAACATATGGAGTCAGATTTAAGATTATAAATTTCAGCTACAAGATTTCAGACATTTCAGTTTAGAAGCCGTGAGCAATTTCTTTTTTTCTAACAAGAATTATTCGTGTTGGTTGTTTCAATAATGTTTTGCGGGTAGGTGTGAAGGTTCAGATAGAACGACAGACACAGGCAGTGAGAGAGAGAATATATATATATATATATATATATATATATATATTAGAGAGATAGATAGAAAGCACACACACTCAATGGTAGTTTTGTATTATATAGTCGTGAGATAAAGGCTTTCGTAATGATTAAACTTAAATAAAGGAGTCGCTCACACTTCACACATGAGGTGTGTGCGCGCGTGTGTGTATGTGCGTCTCTCTCTCTCTCTCTCTCTATATATATATATATATATATATCTGTGTGTGTGTGTGTGTGTGTGTGTGTGTGTAGGAACATGTAAATCCATAAGCTGCCAGAATCATGGATCAGATCTGACCTCAATCAAAGACGTTTTTACTTTGTGAAGACATTGTCCTGAGGGGTGTCTCCTAGAAGACAACTCAATCCCGTAAATACTACGTCACAACCAGCAGAGGTAGTCCACAAAATGGTTATCTAAACGTTGACATCTTTGACCAATCGCTACCCGAGGGAATGCCTATGACGGTACAAGGTCAAGGCCGAAGCTTAACTTGGTGTGTTTTATTGTCGCTAGATGGAGTTGTGTTCAGAAAGGTCAGTCTCTATTAGTAACTATATATATATATATATATATATATATATATATATGGACGTGTTTGTGTGAATGAATAAAATAAGTTTCATTTAATTTAAAAAAATAAATAAAGAACGAAATTCTAAAACTATTGTTCAGAAAGTAAATTTTCTCCAGCAAGTGCTTATTATTATTAGTAGTAGTATTATTCATCTCTTTGCAAACATATATATATATATATATATATATATATACATAAATAGATAGACCGCTTAGCAGACAGATAAACAAAGAGACAGTTAGACACACACACACACACAGATATATATATATATATATATATATATATATATCTCAATAATCTTGAACGACAACATCAACACGGTATACGGTCATCTCGCTGCATCCATCACTCTCTCGATCTTCGCCGAAACTGAACCAAGAAAAACATCATAATAAATCCCTGGAAGAACAACCCGTAAGATGGCAGCCGGTAATTATCCGCATTGGATTCTTTGATCTCAACTGGATCAGCAATCATCCGCTCGAAATCTTACCTGAGGCACACAGACTGATAGATAGAGGGAGAGAGAGCGCCCTCTACCTGGTGTCTGTTGTATAAGACCAAAGTGACGATGCTGCCCCCTGGAGCAAGTCGCAATAATTACGTTGTATCCGTGATGTCAGAACGACCACAATGTCAGAGGCGTCGCGATGGCTCAGTGCCGAAGGTGATGGAAGCTTCTAGGTTCGAATCCTCTAATTTGCCAATAGCCTTTCACGTCACGTGATGAGCCGCTAAAATCGGATCCTTCCGAGGGTGTCAGAGTGTACAAACTCATATCGGGAAAATACCCCTCCCCCAACAAAAACTACAATGAAGGGTGTTGATTATGAATAGATTAATCGTACTAATAACATAAAAACGAATGACACTTATATTTTTTGGTATTGGTAATAACTGCCCCCCCCCAAAAAAAAAGGTTCATACCACTATCATCACCATCACTACTTTCAAAATGAACTCCAAACTCCATACTCCCGAGCCAGGTCAAGATTAAAGTTCACAATTAGTCTGGACACAGGATTCGATGCCTCCCAGTGTCTCCAATCGAGATATAGACTCCCAACGCCCCAACCATACTACAGACTCCAGATCATCTGTCTAACTATATTTTATTGATCCCAGTCATCTCTACTCCAAACTCACAAATGTACTCCTGTTACCTCGTAATACTCCATTCCTGGCTACGAGTAAGATATAAGACTCCACCCTCCGAAACAAATATCCCCTTCGTCATACTCCAGACTCCCAACCATATCCATATTAAAGGTTCGGCCATATCAAGGGTCAAGAAGTTAATCATTCGAATCTTTTTGTAAACAGCTACGGCCTTGACCATGACCTGATCCCATGTGTTGGTCACGTGATTGCCCGATTGCCGCCATTTTTTTGTCGGATCTTGTCTGGTGTGTTGAGATGACTGAGTCAAATAACTGCCATTTATATCGTGTTCTGGCCGGTACCAGGTAGTGTGGTATGTGTTTGGTATGTATTTGGTATGTGTTTGGTATCTAGTTCTATTACCGTGTTTTCCGTGGTGTAACATGATAATACTAGGAGCGGATCCTGGATTTTGGGATGTGGTGTATGTGGTGCGCGTGCGTGTGCGCGTGCGCGTGATTTCTATTTCCGCCCGCCATATAAACCCGATTAGTTCTATCGGGAAAAATAATATTAATAATCAGTCACTTGAGGTTTAATTGATCAATTAATATACTCTCAGGTATTAATTAATTAGTAATCAGCGGTTAATTATAGAAGATAAACAACTAAATCACATTATTATCATCATTGATTAACCTCTTGTGTCATACAACATCCTAACCGTGCTATGACAGATATCAAATAATATATACACACTTAGTATTAGCACTAAGACACTAGCAGCGCCATGGCGTCGTAATAGTACCGAGAAACCAGCTTCGCGGTGTAAACAATGGAATACGAGAATGTAAAAAACAGCACTAAGGTGGATAGCTCGGAAACCTGACACTAAGACACAAACCCTGAGACACTAGCGCTAAAACGCCGACCTTGTGATATACTAACACTAAAAGCCGAAACATTAATATACTGACACTAAGACACAAGGAATGAGTCACTGACACTAGTACATTGACACTAGCACATTGACAGTAGCGCATTGTTAGAATGAGAACAGATCAAAACGATTAATGCTAATATTCTACTAATGTGTCCCGTTCACTAAAGTCTGGCTATAATATACTAAATTTTAATACTCCAAATACTGATACACCAAATACTAATGCACAAAATACTAATACGCGAGAACTAATACGCCAGTTACTATTATACCAGAGCTGATACACCAGATACTAATACCCTAGATGCTAATACACCAGATACTAATACACCAGAACTGATACACTAGATGTTAATACAACATAACTGATACACCATATACTAATACACCAGAACTAATACACCAGATACTATTATTCCAGAGCTGATACACCAGATACTAATACCCTAGATGCTAACACACCAGATATTACTAGACCAGATACTAATACACCATATACTAATACACTAGATCCTAATACACCAGACTCTAATACATCAGAACTGTTCCACCAAATACTAATACACCAGAACTGATACACCAGATACTAATACACCGGTCAATTGATACTAGCCACTTAAAGGTTCTAGTTCGACGATACTAAGCCAGTATTTATCTATAATTAATGTATATTAAGAGAATACAGCGTTTAAACTAATATATGGAAACGTTTCTCTCTCTCTCTCTCTATTATATATATATATATATATATATATATATATATATATGCGGAGTGAATGAGTAAGTCAGTTAACTAAGGTTCTCTCTATTCCCGTGTCCTCTTTTTACAGTTGTATCTGTCAGAACTTCAAGTAAACGGAACAAACACTATCAATCATTGTTTCATAACTCGTCATCGATAATAACAAACAATTTAATCTGACTTATTACCTACTGGGATGTGGTAATGTTGTTAGTTTTCTCTTATTTAATGTTCGCGCCAACATTTCAGTCTCCCTACATCAGCCATACAGCCCGATGTCAGCATCTTTCGATATCAGTCACGAACGACACGTTTACAATTTAAAGTTCGCTTAAAGTCCGGTTGTTGTTGTTCTTGTTTTTCATATTTAAATAAAAAGCTGTAAATTCTCTCGATTTTGTCTCGGAGAAAACACAAATCGGTGTTCCAGAGATGAAATAGAGAGAAACAAAAGATCGCGGTAACCGTTAAGAGATTTTTCTAACTTCCGCTCGTCCGCCATCTTCTGTAACCGAATAGTTTAATTCAATAAATGACCCGACCTTTATCAGTACACAACATTATCTTTTGTTCGTATAAATGTCTGCCAGATACACGTAATATAATACTAGTCGTATTTACTTTCCTGATTTTAAGGATGTATACTGTTTATTTTCAATTTTCCACACATACGCACGCACGCGCGAGCACGCACGCACGGAAAAGACAAGTCGGCCGGACTTATTATCAATGTATCGCTTTATCTTTGTATAAGTTTATGTAGGAATGTGTAGATTTGTAGAGCTATAGGTTTATGTATGTTTAAGTTTGTAGCGATAGAGGTTTATGTTTGTATACATTTTATGCATGCGTAAATTTTATATGTAGGATATATATATATATATATATATATATATATATTTTAATAAAAACAATAGAATAAAATTCTTTGCTAATCAAAGGGCGCCTCCGTGGTCTAATTCGTAGCGCGTTGGACCACAGATCACTACCACCTGAGTTCGAATCTCGGCGTGGGCTTATCTGAAGGTTGTTTCATCTTTGACTTTGCTTCATTACCTTTGGAGGTCGCTCGGCCCATTTAGCCTACCATGTGCACAACAGTGCACAATCATCATCATCATCTATGTCAATCAACCGATAAATCAACCAACAAAATACCCTACCTATCTATTTTTATTTGTATTAATCAATCAATCAACCAATTGACCGGTCAATCGATCGATCAATCAATCAATCAATGTTTATTCGGCAATGACGATACTAAATTTGAGATCGTCAAAAATTATCGATCATTATCCGATTACTTCCTGTTAACTTCCAACGTCTAATTGACCTAATAGCGTGAATCGTAACAACAAGAACAGAAATTACAGTAAACCTCGCTTTCAATAAAGTTTCAATCACGCTATTTTAGAACGCTGTGTTTATATAACACAGGCGTCACCCGATGCACAGATAGGTTTTCGCAGGAGCCGAAAACCAACTTGCCGTCGGCTATCCTCTGCGCAAACACTGGTTCCTAATTACGCGATGGTATTACGACAAATCCGACATCCAGATGAAGAAACGAGGTGGGTTTTTGGAGCCGCCCCGTATTTGTTTTCAGCGAAAACAACAACCGCATCCGATATAAACAAACAGAACAAAACACAACCGACCGACCAACAAAAAGCGAAATGAAACAAAAACACGATCAGCGATTGGCCGTCAAGATCAACAATCCGGATGACGTTCATCGTCTTCTCGACGGAGATTGTCCACTCTTTGACATTTTCCCTCACATCGAGCATTTCTGATCTAATTACGATGATACCCGGATGGTAAATGTTTGACAAGAAATTATCTGATTCTATGAAAGATAATTGGCTAATTAGATTCCTTGGATTTGTTGGTTCTTTCATCGAAGTGTGGATATTTGTTGTTGATGTGTCGTTGGTTGTTGTGCATGTTTTTGTTGTTATTGTCCGTTGTTATTTTTATTGTTGTCTGTTGTTGTTGTTATTGTTGTCACTATTTTACTCATTATTGGGATTTATTAACACCTATAACTGCAGTATATTGATTACTTATGTTTTACAATTACTGTATATATAGATTGTTGCTGAAAGTGATAATTGACTTTTATTGATTATTGCTAGCTATAATTGAGTGTTAATTATGTTCCTACTGCTGATACTACTACTACTACTACTATTACTACTATTACTACTACTACTACTATAATCAGGAGCATCAAAAGGGAAAACACACACACACACACGATCCAATTTCGTTCTCGTTGAGCCAGTGAACGCTCACTAGTAATGTACGCTATTTCGATATAACGTGTACCGTCGATAAAGCGAAACTCATAAACCAAGTGTTCACTGTATTTAGCTCTGTGTCGGTCGCTGTGTAATTTATCACCTAAATGGTGTACTCTACAATCAGCGAATGTTGTAGACGACACAACCGACATCTGGATACGACACGCGCACAAAAACCCGACGTCCTCTTGCCATTGTGCTCCGTGGGCCGGTGTAACTCTTTTCAGGATCGCCTCATTAGCATCGATGGACCCGCGCCGCATTCAAATCTCAGTCCGAACGCCCTCTGGCGAAAGGTTATCGCGACGACAACGAAACAATACCGGCGAATGATGTGTGTGTTTGTGTGTGTGTGTGTGCGGGCGTCTGTGGGCGTGTGAGCCGAATCCAGATGAATCAGACGGAAAGCCATCAATCTTCCCGAATTCAGATTATGGGGGAGAATCCAGAATGGGGTGCTCGGCGCGACGTCGACATCGTCTTTGTCCGGCTCTGGTCGAGATGGAATGTCAGATAGGATATTAATCTAGTGCCAGGCCATAGGAGGCTATATTACCTTGACAGCTGTGTTAATACACCGAGAAGATTGGGGCAGACAGTCGGGTGTTTTTTTTTTGGGTGTGGTATCCGAGTTGAATAAACCGGTCGAGTCCTAGGATTAGTCGTTTCATTTCCGACGACTCGACACCGGGCACCTTAACTCAGAGTTTTCATATCACTCTGTGGCCGCCATATCATCCAAATAAATATTTGTTATATTGTTATTTGTTTTAATTTTAGTTTTCTGATAAATTATTTATTTCTCTTATTTTAGGATGAATATATCACTCACTCACTGACTGACTCACTCACTCACTCACTCACTCACTACCTGTCTATATATATATATATATATATATATATATATATATATATATATATAATATATATATATATGATCTCCATTAGATCAAGACTAGCCATCACCATAATAATCACAATCACCACTATCATCATCAGTAGCGCAATCATCATCACAATCATCATTTCACAATCATCTTCACAATCATCTCCACCATCACCACGCCTTACGCCTGTTATCAATATCGTTCAATCGGTATAATTTGATTTATTCTCCCAGAACTACCGCTTTCCTGTCTACATCCGGACCAGATGCACGGCCACAGATAACATCACGTGACGGCGGCCATTACCGTTGGCACTGAAACGTACCGGAAGTGACTGGACGCGTCACTGTGCCGATGACCAATGACGACGTTAATACGTAACCAAGCTAACTGGAACATGTCATTATTACCTAACTCGAGTTTGCTTGTTAGTGGGGGGGGGGGGTGGGGGGCGGAGACGTAATGAAATCGACGCGCAGATTGTTTATTTATGTATTATCTCTGATAATGAATGAGAATATGTAATGGAGATAAATAGTATGATGTAAATAAATAGCTATTACATATTTCCGGTGTGTGTGTGTGTGTGTGTGTGTGTGTGTGTGTGTGTGTGGCGTGTACGTGCGTCTGTGGTCCCCTCTCTGGTGTGTGTGTTATTATTATTATTATTATTATTATTATTATTATTATTATTATTATTATTATTATTATGTAGACCCAAAAACACCCTTACAAGCACCTTACAAAAACCTCATAATATCAACATCATTTGCCGGTGGAAGTCATCTTGAACAGGTGAGTGTTTTTTGTAAAGAGAGTAAAGCTTTTCGTTCTTGTCTTAAAGGTCATCCCCTAACACAGGTGTTAATGTACCGTTAAATACAGTTAACCATCTACAAGATAAGTGTACCTGGTTACGTGTACATTAGTTCCTGTCCTTACTACTTCCGATATCGCGTTGATTAAAAAAAACCTCTTAAAGATTAACACCCAGTGAGCTTCGCCTGCGAGCACCACCCTTCCCGTCCCTTCCCCACTCCCCATGTTCCTGCTGGAACAATTCCCACCAATTAAAATAGGTAATGGTATAGGTTTCTTCCTGTCACTAGAGGGAGCCACGTATATAGCTCAAAGCCGTCATCAATCCGTGCCGAGGTGGCCTTGGGAACGGGGATCCGGACGTCAGCGTTCGGTGGCAAAGGACTTCAAGTCACGTACGGCCCGGATCAGAGCGTGTGCTGTGTGTGTGTGTGTGTGTGTGTGTGTGTGTGTGTGTGTGTGTGTGTGTGTGTGTGTGTGTGTGTGTGTGTGTGTGTGCATCAGATACCCAGTTGGTCAAAATGAATATTGTGTCATCGGGGATTTCTCTTCTAGCGCCCATGTCTTAAATGACACAAACCGATCTGGTGGTTTGCGACGCATAGAATTACCGGATAATTCCAATAAACTCCCTCGTCGAAATAATTTATAAACTCGACCGATATCGGTTATAACGACCCCCCCCCCCTTTTGAGGCAAATTCCTAGAAGTAGCAACCGGATTTGTTGGTGATGTGTAACTGCCCCCCCCCCCCGAGGGGGAAGTGCTGGGCATTCAAACAGAATCGCTGATGGAAACTGTCGGAGGAGGAAACATTTTAATAATCGAAATATTTTGAAAAGTTAGTGGAGGTAGGGTTTTACATATTCATCTACCTGAGGGCCGAATGTTCTAAATCCCAATAGCCCGCGCCTCGGAATGCGGAAAAAGACACAGTCCGGATTTTTTCAAATGAAACTTCCTTTCCGGATAGACACGCGCAAATTGGCGACGTTTATCCAGACAGCTGATTACGACTAATGATTTTAATTAGGATGACACGACCAGCTTTTGTTTTATTGGCTCGAATATTGCCGGATATTTTCTGGAACCGATTTCTTTAATAAATCACGCGTAAAACTCTCGTTGAAGCCATTCCGGATTCGGTACCTGGATTAGAGTGATGTATGGTATGATTGGTCTGAATATCTGCCTAGTC
>JAODUP010000075.1:267500-282500 GCA_025642065.1 Paralvinella palmiformis | reverse complement strand
ATACACAATATGCTGACTCATCACTGCACCCACAAGCTGACATCTTAATGCCATCAACTCTACGATAGTAACTCACCATTGTTATGGTTTCCTTTCTACTTATCAAAGGGGGAAGGAGTAGAGAAGGAAATAACGACACCTGGTGGGCCATACCCCAACTAAATAACAATTTCTCAATCGAAGCCTATAATCTGCCAGATGAAACATTCTACAGCCATAGCCGACATTGATAGTTCGACCCCACCAACTGTAGGTGTTCAGGGCAATATGTACCAGCTATACTACAAATCTTTGCAGATCCAGGTTACCCTGGAGCGGAGCCATTTCTTCAAGTGTTTCTTTCGTATATTGTTGTCTGACTGTCAACAAATCGTTCTGGATTAGCAAAAAGAGATGAGAAAATAACAGGATCCTTGACGTCTTACGTCTTCAAAGTGTCCTCCCGCCAGGGAGCAATCTTCATACGTCATTCTAATGGCGACGACCATTTGTCTGTGAAGTCTTCTTTGGTTTGGGGGAATACTTTGTGGCTGTCACTCAATAGAGGAAAATCTGGTGGTGTCTTCTGGCCACAATGTGTGTGTGTGTGTGTGTGTATGTGTGTGTGTGTGTGTGTGTGTGTGTGTTCTAAAATATATATGAGTTCGAGATCACAAAGAAGTTCCTTATTCATGTTCATGAACAAGATGAGAGAGATATAGTGATAATAAATAGATAGAAAGACAGATAGATAGAGATAATGATATATATATATATATATATATATATATATATATATATATGACGCCCCCTCGCGGAGCTCGTCTGCTGCCCGCTAATTAGATCAGCAGTCCATATAATGATGGCCGTCTGGATCACCCGAGAGCCGTTCATTTCCCGCATTATCGCTCACCCGAACGCCGATCGCCGGTATTCGATTATGGCCGATGTGTGCCGCCATCGTCTCACAGTCGGCGATGCCCCGGGACCGGGCAACGTCGTCCGGAATGGCGCGTATCCCGGATCAATGGCTCTCTGCGGGCGGGGCGCTGATTCACGAACCGAGTCTGGAGATCTAAAGATTCTGGCACACACAACAAGAACTTTACCCGACAACACCCCCGGACATGACCTATAAAAGGCCATTTCCATCAACTGAAAAACACTCCATGTTCGCCTCCATTTAGTGCTGATATTGGCGCTCTTTCGCGCTCTCTTTTAATTTCAGGATAAATCATGCCATTTTAAATTGAGAAAAACTCATATATCTGTCTGTTTTTCGCTGACCGGCGTGTGGGTCGTTCTCTTGACAAAGAGAGGTGGACGGATGAGTGTTTTCGGATCTTTTTATATTTCCGTATTCGCGAAAGTTGGCCAAGCTAAAAGGACGCGACCGAGTAAAGGTTTTAAGACGTCGACCGCTGTGTGGCGTATCAGTCGGCTAATCTGCGTGTCACGTGACCGGGCGAAATGGCGGTACAACTTCGTATAGTTGACACGGCATGCTCGGTCCTGGATCTTCATTAGTCTTTTATCACCGTTCCAGGCCAATCTTCCGGATTCAATGAATAGAAAATCGCGTTCTCGGCGACTGGATCTAGATTAGGGGCCTGGGTGCGCTTCCGGATTTATCGCCCACTTCACGAGTCACGCTCGGCGATTCCGTAGCATCTTACGATGATCAAAGGTCAAAGCCATTGATGGAATGATGCTCCAGATGAAATCCGACGTCGCATCGTCTGCGCTCGGAGTCTCCTTGACATTGAAACGTCCTTCAGGCGATGCCCTATCACGTAGCGGTATATTGGTGGAAGTGTTTCCGGATATCAGTCTCAGATATAAATCGTCTGACAACGGGAGAGTTATGTGACGAGTCAGGAAAGATTATGTAAGGTTCTTAAAATGGACTTGCTTAAATTAGCTACATTATGGCCTCTCTCTCTCTCTCTCTCTCTCTCTCTCTCTCTCTTTATATATATATATATATATATATATATATATATATATATATATATACACAAACATACATACAGGCACATTTAGCCTATCATATGTACAAAAGCTGTAAAACATCAATCGTCAACATACATACATACATACACACGCTTCTCGCACTGGATCTAGATTACCTGGTCCTATATATCTATCTATTCATCTATATATTCTATATATATAATATAATATAATATATTATAATATATAGATAAATCCACTCTATCTACATCTCGATCTATCTTACATTAATACTCATTCAGATCCTATCACTACGGTATATTGGTGGAAGTTTTCCGGATATCTATCTACAATATAAATCTACATTGGAATTTATTATTATCGAAAATTATGTAGTCTTAAAATGTATTATCTATAATCTACTATCACTTATCCTCTCTTCTCTCTCTTCTTCTTCTCATCTCTCTATCTATCTATTATCTATCTATCTATATATTATTATCTAATCATATATATCTACATCATCATACATATCTATCTATCTATTTATCTACTCATTATCTATCTAATCTATACATAATCATACATACTACTACATACTACACTCTCATCTATCTATTATCTATCTATCTATCTATCTATCTATCTATCTATCTATATCTATCTATCTATCTATATCTACATCTGTATCTATCTATCTATCTATCTATCTATCTATCTATCTATCTATCTATCTACATCTCTATCTATCTATCTATCTATCTATCTATCTATCTATCTATCTACATCTCTATCTATCTATCTATCTATCTATCTATCTTTACCTGTTTTCCAGTGGTACTCATTTCAAGGTGTATTTCATGTAATCCTATCTCGAGCTAAACAAAAAGCTCAGTCGTAGACAATATATCTCTCTATATATCCACCTGTTCATCGATTTATCCAATTATCTACATATTACATAGAAGAGAAAGATAATGATGTACTTGGATAATAATACGGATGAGAGAGAGAGAGAGAGAGAGAGAGAGAGAGAGAGAGAGAGAGAGAGAGAAGAAACACACACACAGACCTGTACAACCATTTGCAGAAGCTGCCGCAAATTACTCCCCGCTCCGAAAACAAAGCGACAAACGCATTTTGGATTTAGGAATTAGGGATGAGCCGTGTACAATACCAAGCCGACAGTCCTTGTCCTTTTATTCCATACTGTCTCCCTAGTGTGGACCGATCATTTAATACGTCAAACAATTATTACAACGAGATACTGTTTTAAGGAAGCCAGAGTTTGAACACATTTTGAAAAACAGGAACCGTGGAAGTTGACGGAATTTAACCATGAATATAAATGATCATCTGTGATGTTGATTAATGGTAGTGTACATTGCTCAATACTCGACTTGATAAGTGGATGTTTGTCGGCTATTTGCCTCTTTTGGATGGATGATAGCTGCTGTTGGTGGGTGCCGTATTTATGTCTCTATGTCCGTCTGTCCGCCTCTCTCTCTCTCTCTCTCTCTCTCTCCCTGTCTCTCTGTCTGACTGACCGTTTCACTATCTGTCTGTCTGTCTGTCTGTCTGTCTGTCTGTCTGTCTGTCTGTCTGTCTGTCTGTCTGTCTGTCTGTCTGTCTGTCTGTCTGTCTGTCTGTCTGTCTGTCTGTAACACATCTGTTTTCTACCAATTTACAGTTATGCTTTGACTTTGTGTCATGTTCATTTGTTATTTAAGGTATATAGAGCACTTATTGACCTTTCTGTCCTAGAGAGTGTTCCTTCTATTACTCACCCATCATAGCGATCGTGTACCCGCGTGGCATACCTGGTAGAGTATGGTACCGTAAACCTCTAGGTCATGGGATCGCACACCAATGTTACATCGGTCTGGGAGATATTTATTCTGATCATCTGATCTCCCAATGAACCGATCCTTGGCCAGATGTCCCGAGCTAAATTAAAGACCCACTCACTCACTTAACATATCTATTTTCGAACAGCACCGGCCTTATAGATGGGTGGTACGTTTAGGTAGATTTTAGTGTCTATGATCAAAAAGGCTAATGAATAGGATAAAGTGATTTTTTGTAACTTAGATAAGTGTTCACTTATAAAAGATGTTCAGGAAGACAGGTTCCAATATATATATATATATATATATATATATATATATATACCATTATACATCAGTGATCTGTAAGATGATTGACAGGTCTGAGTATCCACCGTTATATATTTAGCATTCGTATTTCTCATTCGTATTCAAATGTATTTAAATTCGACTCAACGTTATTCATATTCGGATTTTCAGCGAATAAAAAATCGGATTTTTTCGGTCGGCTTTCGAATACAGGATACAGAAATAAACAGACGTATTTGCTGAATAATAGATGCAATATTATAGCCGTTTGTGGTCAGGTGACGCGAAGGAAGCGACGAACCATTACAATATTAATGAACGAATCCAAAAGTCATCTTATCGTCACATTAAATCGGCTACCGAAACAAAAACAAAAACACTCTCGACACTCGGCGTCTGGATACACCTCCGAGTGTCTGGAAGTTCCGAACGTGTATGGATAGATCACCGAAATTAAGCAGATCTAGGAAAATAGGGTTAAATAATCAGTCCATAGACCGACAGATGATACATTCGTCCTTCTGAAGGTTGTCACTTAACGGTTCTATATTTATATTACAACTTGGATTCAGTATAATCTACCCATCACTCCCATCACCCGTTTTCGTCGTCGCCATGTAAACAATCCTTAGCAATGCGTGTTGTTTTAAATGTTAAGTGACTTCAACCGCTCTGACCGTCGGATAACTGAGTGTGTAACGCTGCGATGTCGAAACTAAGATGCTATTGGATGGAAAGAAGGCCGCATACGTTTATTAAAATATGTTATTGATTCTGTGGCTCGTGACAGATGAATGCTGCTATTGGAAAATATTTATGAGTCTATTCACGCACACCTGCACACACACACACACACACAAACACACACACACACACAGACACGCACAAACACATAATATTTGGCTGTTTTCGTTCATCCGTATTCATGTCTTGTGTTCGTCGAAGCATGAAGGAGATTTCTCGTTCCATTCCTTTTCGAACGTTTACCCCATCCGTTCGACCGTTCGCCGTTGCTGCATGGGCGCCATTTTCTCTTCAGTTCGCGTCGGCTAATGTTCGCGAACACGTTTCCTACGAACGTTCGGCTGGCGAACATTGACGCCGTCGAAGAATACGCGGCCGAGCACGCGATTCTAACGCCCGGAAGTCGATCGGCGATAATCAATGTCCGCTCCCGGGTGAAGTGAAACGCCGGATCGGACAGCCACAGCCAACGATCCGGACACGTTACAGATAGCCAGCTGTCGGGAGGGAATCTCTCCACGTGTTCCAATATGGCGGCCGGGGAGTCGCCCATCTAGAACGACCCATTTGCTGACACTACCGTATCGACTGGCGCGCACAAAACGGAAGAAGAACAACAACAACAACACAAATCAGGACAGCCACGTAACGGAACAACAACGGATGAAAACGACGGCTAGGTGTCGCTGTATGAAGAATCGATTAACGGCTAGAAAAGAACGCCTTTCACGGGGGGGGGGGATTTCAAACACGCTTACTGGGTGGGAGTGGGTTGGGAGTGGGAGGTGGAGGGTGTTCATTCGATATCATTGGGCAGATTACATTTTGTTGTATAGATTCAGTAAATCCATCTTCGATGTGTGTGTGTGCGTGCGTGTGTGTTGGGGGGGGAGGCATCACACACAAATATGGAGTGTACCGATTCTTTATATCGTAATTTTGTAATAATGTGGATGTTCTAAAACCTAAAACAAAAGCCCACCTTAGATCCGCTCCTGTTTTATGATCTGATTTTTTTCCACTCAACCTAAAGGGGGGAGGGGGGGGGCTCTTCATATTTCATACAGTGACACGGATTGCGGGATGTATCTCGTTTTGATTATATAATTTTTAATATATATATATATATATATATATATCCTATTTTTCTCTCTCTCTCTCTGGTTTCCGTTTGGGCGCTCAATTCTGACGTCGATTAAGAAGCAGCCGATAAATAAGTTATCATCGCATACGAGGTAACTGTTGACGTATGCGCATGCCCCGAATGACAACAAAGACTCGTAAGAATATGATGATGACGTGACGATTGCGCAACTGATCACCTGTTATGGCGGCTCATTGGATCAAAGATAAAAGAAGAGACAACTCGATATACGATCATAAGTGTGTGTGTGTGTGTGTGTGTGAATGCATTTATGTGTGTGCACAGAGAGGGAAGAATATGTCTCGTTGCCTTTCACGAACTAAGTATATATCCAATCTCGCGGGCTGCGGCATTTCCTTTGGCTAAGCTGCTGCTGCCCTCTAGTGAATAGCCAAGTGCACAGGTGTTTTTATCAAAGCCGTAGTGGGGGGGGGGCGTTGATCTGTGAGCGATAAAAGATCTCGACAGATATAAGCAACATGGCTGACTGAGGTCAATGGCCGGCTTTATGCCAAAACAGAAAATGGAAAGAACGAAAAAATTAATGAGTGAAAGAGTGAGAGGGGAGGGTGAATAATACTCTAAACACGGGGGGGGGGGGTTGAAACGGGAATTACATACATAGAAAGTGGAAAAGGAGATTGTGTGAAATGAATGATTAGTCAATATCTTTGTTTGTCTTCGGCGCGCGCTGATCGTATCTGCCACATACAATCTACGGGGGGAGGTCTCCTGGCTGGGTATATGAGATTATCAGACCGAAACATTTTAATGACGGCTGAAACAAGCCTCAGATCCCGGCAACACTCTCAGCTGCGATCCCCCGCCAGAAGGATTACGGATCTTTGGTCTGCCGCCTGTATCGGCAAGAGAGGAGCCAGAGAGGAATTTTGGCAGGATGGATGGGACTTGGTTGGCTGAAGAGATAAGACAAACCCGGGATGAGACAACAATGGAGAAGGAGAAAGTTGTAGGCGTCGGGAAGAATGGGCATGAAAAAATGGGAAGGAATTTTAGAGATAAGGGTGGGAGACCATCAGAGACTATATAGAGTTATAATGAACACATGGCTTGGTGCTGATGTTTTTGTTTGTGCAATTACTTACCCCCACGAATTTGGCGATTGTTAATGGCTCTCTCTCTCTCTCTCTCTCTCTCTCTATCTATCTATCTATCTATCTATCTATCTATCTATCTATCTATCTCCCTCTCTCTCTCTCTCTCTCTCTCTATATATATATATATATATATATATATATATATATATCTTTCTCTCTGTCTGTCTGTCTGTCTGTCTGCCTGTATGTCTGTAGTGTATGTCTGTGTGTCTATTTCAGTCGGTTTCTGTCATAATATCTACCAATCTAATCAAACGTCTGCTTACATGTTTATCTACGTGGATTCATTCAGGACTTCTCTATAGTCTTCTCTATATAACTCTTTTTCCGTCATACACACACACAAAACACACACAAACACACACACACACACACACACACACAATCTCTCTCTCTCATATCTATCTATTTCTATATCTATATATCATCCTGTAACTCGCTCTATCTATCTACCTGCTTATCTACCTGCCTATCTACCTTCCCACCTGCCTGCCCACCTGCCTGCCCATCTGCCTGGCCATTCCAGAAATGACATCCTAATTATTTCTATCAGCATATACCAGCACCGAAACGCCATAAAGACAAGTGGTTATTGTTAGCGTAAACAGCTTCACCACAGCCCGGTAATAAACTGTGATATTATCACCCACAATGTGTCCATATTAAGAGTCTTTCCTTAAAACCAATCTTCCTACAGCAACAGGACAATGGAGTCCTTCACCGAGAACTTACCATCATATATATTATTTCGCATGATTTAACACCCAATCGCCGCCATGTTGACCTATATCGGCCAGGGCGTCATTGGTCGTTGTTGTTGCGTCCACAGCAGAATGGTTCCGAGAGTGATTGAGAGAGAGAGAGAGAGAGAGAGAGAGAGAGATGGAGGGGTTGAGAGAGATGGGAGAGAGAGAGAGAGATGGAGGGATTGAGAGAGAGATGGGAGAGAGAGGGAGAGAGATGGGAGAGAGAAAGAGAGATAGAGATTATCTCCCGTGTGCAGTGTATAGGGGAGGCAGTTCATTTGTTAGCAGTTGGCGAAAAATCACTGCTACAGAAAACCGGGAATCGTGAATACTAGCCATGGACGATTCATCGGGTATTGACCATTGACCTTTCGGATAATGTTTCACCGGTTAATGATCTCAAGTGTGTGGGTGTGTGTGTGTGTATGTGTGTGTGAGTGCCTGCGTGCGTGCGCGCTTGTGTGTGTTATGCAACCTTTACTGATTTTCTTTTTAAAGTACCAAGGGTTGCAATTTGAAAGTACAGACCTATATCTATCTATCTATCTATCTCTCTATCCATCTATCTATTAAATTCGTTCATTGCTCGGCTGGCGAGTATCCAATATGGCCGCTGCGTATCTGCTTATAGAGCCTCGTTTTATCTCTAAAGTCGCCTTCTATTTAGACGCTGTATCCACGTCACGTGATGAAGCTCAGCCAATCAGCCGTGAGATATATGAGTGATGGCTCCTGGGAGAAAAGACGATTTGTTTGGATTTTCTCTCTCGGAACTTGGACGAATGAAATCGGCAATTTGTTGGGGCTTTGGCATTTACCGGACTCGTAGGTCTGACGATTAATTGTCTCTTTTGTTTGGTTGCTTGTTTGTTCTTCCCCCACGCCAGTCTGTCTGTCTGTCTGTCTGTATGTATGTATGTATGTATGTATGTATGTCTGTCTGAAAGCAAATAATTCCAGCGACAAACTGACAATAACTGTCTTTGTTATTAACTAAATAGTTACTGACACACACACACACATATACACATACACACACGCGCGCACACATAATCACGCACGTACACACACGTACGCACACGTGCACACGCGAGACCATTAATAAGAAATCCCCAAAGATGGCAAATAATCGATCTGACAACAGAAAGAAAATAAACCGGAAGCGGAAATTTGATTAAAGCCATACTAATTTTACATCGACAACCCGAGAAGAAGAGTCTCGTATACGTCTTCAGACCTCTGGATGTAAAACTGCTCCAATTATTTATCTAAAATTCCCGGATTTCATTTTTTCGTATATTCACTTGGTTTTGCTGACGCATGTTTTTTATTGGCAAATTCAATTCGATTAAATCATAATTACCTTATCCGACGTTGATGTGCTGTTTTCTAATTAATTACTCCGTTACATATAGGGATTTACTCCGTTAGTCGGTGGTTATAATGTCTGACGTCAGAGCTTAGTCACGTGCACTACAATAATTTATCTATAGGATCATGTCATCGGGCATCAGGCGGTTCTTTGTCACAGTTACAGGATGCCACAGCCAATAACATATCACGGAATAGGATGGGGGGTAACGCTGTCCCAGTGAGTGAGTGGGTGAGTGAGTGAGTGGGTGGGTGGGTGGGTGGGTGTATGAGTGAGTGAGTGAGTGAGTGAGTGAGTGAGTGGTGGTGAGTGAGTGAGTGAGTGAGTGAGTGAGTGAGTGAGTGAGTGAGTGAGTGAGTGAGTGAGTGAGTGAGTGAGTGAGTGAGTGAGTGTATTTATTTACTAATTGAGTAATTTATTTGGTTAGCGACTCCGTGACGAAATGAAATTATCGGATGAAACAGTCCTCAGACAGAGGTAACGCTTCGAATTGAAGCCAGGGATGAACGTATACTCAACCCAGTACATCATAGAAACGTGTCGACGATATTTACGAGTAAATCCCCGAAACCCAAAACACAACCTTCAGAACAATCCTGATGCTTAGATTAGATTATAAAATGCGACGGCGTAAAAACTAAACTAGGTCACGTTCGATGTGGCTGATGGGACAACGACAACATTGAAACGAAGCCGTAGGCGTTTCTCCGGACTACGGTGGCGCTGTTTTATTATGATACGGTATCGATGTGTCGCTGATGAGTCGTTTGTGGTCAGGAAGCAGAACGACACACCGTGCCGACAGATGACACGCATGCGCGAAGGGGGCCGAGCGGTGATAAAGGGTATACGGGGAGAGAGGAGGAGGGGGTGGGAGTGTCAGGAACACGTGACATCGATTCCGTTTCAACTGTAGTATTATCCTGTGCCGTAGATATTATTGTTGAAGATCCTGTTTCCTGCGTTTGCTCAGTTGAGTACAGCCCTGGTAGTCGAATGGCTCCGTTGATCCTGGGCTAATATGTGAAGGTCGATGAGCCCGGTACGATCGAGGGACGGCTTCCTGTTGAAAAGTTGCCGGGTTTTACGGCCATTTTTGTGCACACGGTACGCTAAATGGGCCGAACGATCAATAAAGATAATGAGGCGAAATGATAGATGAAACAGCCCTCAGACATAGCTATTACCGAGTTCTGAACCCCGGTACTAGGAGTCTGTAACCAGCCGCTATATCAGTTAGGAAACTCCAGTCTCTCCCACTGTCACCCATATTAAAGGAGCATAAGGCAATATTTTACTGACTAATTAAACTGGCGTATCTTTCGTAAGATTTTAAATTCGTGATGTTTAAAACAAACTGACCTACAGCTTCTTATACACTATGTCCTCATTCAAATAAGATGATACAGGTAATATTATTACATACACATAGGATGAATCTATTGAGAAAGTACATCAATTGTGACTAATTATGTGACATATACAGACAGAATCTCCCCAGAACTGTGATTACACGTGTCACATGTTATCAGTCAGACAACATATACTATTAAACGAAGAAGATGACCCACGTCAAGTATGACACAAGAAAGAAGATGACACATCTACAATGTGGCATCACGGAGATGGCACATGTCATAAATTATCTCGCAAAACACGTGACAACTAACCGATAGTAATGCGAGATTGTGACACGAAGAAAATCTTAAGAGACCGAAAATTGTGCTTCAGGATACCGTTTTCTTAAATTATATACCTGTGTACACATATCCTGATAAATAATCATGTTGATGAGTATGGGTACTTATTGTTTGAGCGGTGATGTTCAGGGGTAATCTCCAAACGACAACAGAAGCTAGCTAACAACAACCAAAGTCTGAGAATCAGTTAAGATCCAGTCGATTTTCCCAATCAATGGTTGGCCTCCTCTTAGTAAAATGAGGCAGATCACCTTCTGGGACATTACGCTAAAGCACATAGCTCGCGCCCTGGCATCCCTAGCAACAAGCGATAATATCGGAAGCAGCCATGCGTTCTATCTGACTTTGCCTTCGGCACACACACACACACACACACACACACACCTTGGCACGTGCAAAATTAATAATGGCTTGTCATGTTTATTTTATTACCCCTGTACCGAGTCATGGTCAACCCATCCCGTGGTCAAATACAACATATTAAAAATAATAATTCTTCGTCTAGAGAGGTGATCGGGGTTCAAAAACAGATCGGTACAAAAAGGTCATTTAGTCTGACCCCCCCCCCCGTTAGATGCCTCCCCATTTTGGTTACCTCTTACAATATCAATCAGTAAGTGTTACAGGTCAATTCTAACTCTTGACCTAAATGGGGTTTTTCATAATGCTAAATGGCAAAAATTTATATTGATCCGTTTTATGTAAATATGTCTTTATTTACAATTCCGATCGTTATTAGTTAGTGTTTATTTTAAAATATTAATTTACTTTAGAATTATGTCGTACAAAATTTATGATTTATGAGGTCTGTAATATTTCTCACATTTATCGGAAACTAATACGGATTTGTGGAGATGTTCATTGTTCGCTGCAGATCGTCTGCCTGCGCGACTTGGCGCCGAATGGCGTGATTGAGGGAGCGTTTATTTACATACCATGACCATGGCCGCGTTGTGACTATAGTGAATGGGTTATCGCTCACCAAGTATAATAGGATAAATGTCGAATTTAGGATAATGGCTCAGACTTGGTGAGGTGTGATCGCTTTAATCAGGACCTGTGTGGCTTATATTGGGAACACACACGCACACGCACGCATGCACGCATGGACACACACACGCAAATAAATACAAACGCACCTTTTGAATTAAGCATCCATGTGGATAAAGCCGCGTTTCTGCAATTAGTATCCTGAATCATCGAGATGTTGTAAACAGGATATGTGATCATTTCCGCCAATGATTCTTTTCAGACGTACGTATCACACACACACACACACACACACACACGTAAAACCAATAAATAACTGCACCAAAACCATTATCCAGGTCCATTTCTCAACAAACCACTCGTTCTCTCCACGACGATCCCTTGCAACCTACCACTCCAACCTTCCCCGCCCCACCCGATCCCATCGGTATCCACTCTCTCTCTATATAAAAAAAAAACCAAATGAAGGATCCGCCCCCAGCTCGCTTCTCGTGACCTATTTATTCTCTTCGGTCACATTCGATTCAGTGCCCCGATCCCAGAACAGAACAGTTCGTCATCGGTGATCCGGCCAACCGGTTACACGCTTCGCCTGATGACAGCCGAGTTAGTACGGAGCGAGATGCTGATGGCGAATGGAGAGTGGGGGGTGGTGTGCGGGGAGGAGTATATGGTCGGCAGGGAGGGGCGAAATATGTCGACTCTACAAATATGATTAATATAGTTTTGTCCACAACGACGACGATGAACCGACGATGCTTTGTCTTTGAAGGTAATACCCTGCCGGCAATTTACCGGCGGCAATTCTCCGAAGTGGATTCTTTGCTTCTAGCCGTAATGGCCTCGGTTTGTCTGCGCGTGTGCGTGCGTGCGTGCGTGCGTGCCTACGTGCGTGCGTGCGTGCGATGATGATTTATATAGCGTCTCAACAAACGATGTCGTTTGGTGTTTTTCGCTTCAGAGGCAGTTCTCGCATTCATCAGTACCGCCAGTTAGTGTTATGGACTTTATACATACAACCCCCCCCCACACACACACGTAATGTTCCCTGTACAATCTAAAGCCAGCATCAAACACCCGGAAGTGTTTTAGCTACCAATTACAAATCCATGATCCGTAATAATTGTGATTTTGTGAATTAAAAAGAGCCGACGAGCATTTTACAAATAACTAAGAGAGCAGCATATTCGAACCAAGAACCCCAATTTCTAGTCCAGTACCTCTATGACTGAGCCATCATAGTTCGGTATTCGTTTTTCCGTTGTTATGATAAATCTTCTACAATATTTCTTCGAAATGGATTCCATGATGGTTTTTCTGACCTTAGGTTTTAGGTTTAGGTTTTGTTGTTTGGGGAGAATCCCCAGGCTGTCGCTTAATCAGCACAGCCTCTATGTTGGAGTGGTTGAGAAACCCTCCTCCCCCACCACTCACAGGGGAGCAGTACGGAAAGATGGAGCCGAAATACCATGAGGGTGGTCACTGCCAGAGTGTTTTACGTCCTCAGGGGGTTTTTAACGTCCCCCTTTATTTTAAATAATTCAGTGGAGACGGCAGCGCCATTTGACGTGGTCAGCCACCCACGATGTAGTGAGCCGAGAAATTAATCCCTGGAAAAGTTTCGACCTCTTACGGGGTTCGAACCTGCGACTGTTGGCAACAAGTGCCGGGTACTTAACCGCTAGGCCACCGGAGCTCACTGACCTTATTTTTTGAAGGTCATATATACTCTGACTGTAATTATTTGAAATTCATACTCTGACAGTAATTCTTCAAACTTATTTGGATCCCACTTTCTGACTTTAATTATTTGAACCCCATTCTCTGACTTCAATTCTTTGAACCCCATTCTCTGGCTTTAATTCTTTGAACCCCATCATCTGACTGTATATTATGTAAAGTCATACTCCGAAGCTATAGTTCTCTAATTGCAACTCTCTGAAGGCTTATCTTTGAATGTAATTTTTAAGATAATTCGCTGAAGGTAATTCTTTGAATATAATTCTGTAAAGTAACTCACCGCCTCTACGTTTTTGAGGATAATTATCTGCTTCTCTTAACAGCTAGTTAGTTCTCTGAGGGTGGTTCTCAAACCGTAATGCTGTGAAGGTACTTAGGTCTCCGACTGAAAGTATCCAGGCAAAAATTATCTGTTGGTAATTCTCTAATCATAATTCCCCTCCTCATAATTCTTGGACTAGTAATTCCACGACCGTACGCCTTCCTCAACGTCGCTGCAGACCTCTACCGGCGTGAGTGTGTGCGCCACCATTAACGCGCATGCGCCAACGGCTCAGCTCCGTCGCCGCGTCGTGATGTGATTAAAATGGCGCTAAATGGCATTTGGTTCTAGGTTCTAATACAGCGTCTCTGTAGATGATGCATTCCTTCGGGGATCTTTTTATTAAAAAAAAAACACAATCCAACATCCCGACCACAAAATGGCCGTCTGTCTGTCTGTCTATCTGTCGTCTGCGGACAGAACGCTAACGAGTAAGGAATACATTTCTGGATGAAGTCCACGTCAGATAAACCCTAAGTCTGACGGTTTTTAAAGTAAATATGGATGTTTTTTTAGAGAGGCTACATCGGGTGTCATCCACCCCCCATTTCTCCCGTCCATCCATCAGCTACCCCCCCCCCACCCCCACCCCCCCACTAATGTCTACCTCCTCTCTGGTCTGCCTCCCGTTTCGAGATTCGGAGATAAATAGGGAATGTTTGGATTCTGAGCCGTCATGATTAGAAATGTGTCACGGCCGGCGAATGGATGACTTGTTAACTGGGAGATATCTGGTTGAATTGAAGTCGAAATGTTAGGGTGACAGTTTCATGGCGATGAGAGTGAGTGAGTGAGTGAGTGAGTGAGTGAGTGAGTGAGTGAGTGAGTGAGTGAGTGAGTGTGAGTGAGTGAGTGAGTGAGTGAGTGAGTGAGTGAGTGAGTGAGTGAGTGAGTGGAGATGATGAGCGGCCATAAAGGGCATTGGTGGTCCTTGAGTGATGTAGTGGGACGATGAGACTACCATGCAGAAGTAAAGCACGCATTCAGTCCTAAGAAACGCAGATTAACACACAAATTCTACTCCTCCATTATACACACTAAAACACACACACACACA
>JAODUP010000075.1:215000-265000 GCA_025642065.1 Paralvinella palmiformis | reverse complement strand
CATGTCGTAAAACCAAGTCACGTTTCGAGACTATTCTCGTATATCAAAGTAACCCCGCAAAAGCCAAAAGAAGACACTGTTTCAAAGAAAACCAAGCCTAAAAATGTTATATTCAAATATGCACCGACCACGTGACCAATATTATGCCAGCATCAAACGGGTATAATTTGCCCGCGATCTGTTCGCGTGAAAACCGTATTTAGGCGTGGCAAGTATATAACATTTTCAAGGTGCGAAATTGCCAAGTACGATTTGCCTTCATTTCCCAGGGCGTGTTTCGTCTCCAGTACATCGCACATCGACATAAACTAGTTTTCCTGTCAGTTCCAGGAACGGCGATGAGTTTTTTAATTCTTCGCTCCGATCTTTCCGTTATATTTCACGCTTGTTGGACGAGAAACAGGTTACCACTTCGGACGATGTTCCATTCGTACCCTTTTGTTTCGTCTAGATACCACGCCAATCTTGATCGCTACGGTTCCGAATAAGCACAACCCTTTTTGCATTTTCCGCCGTTTTCGTTGCTAAACGAGGTGCAGGCGAATTATTGCAAGTGCGAATGAACAATGATTGCCAAATATATTCATGTCTCAGTGCGGTTTCGTGTCCCGGGGTAATAAATAAGAGTGCAATTCTGAAATTGCGCTTCCTGGTATGTTTCATTAACTAGAGCCATCCAGACTGTCGAAACATGTCGTTTCGCTAAACTGGATCGACACGAGAGTGTTTCGCTCGTGTAGTTCACATATCGATTAAAAATGCAAACAAAAAAGAAAATCTATCGTTTGGCTGCCTTATTCTTCTTAAACACGTTTTTTTGGGCAAACTGGAAATGTTCTTTTTGCACACGGTAGTTTACCTGACACAGTCACGTGACTTGGATTAGTGCGAGGCTATTGACCGCTGTTCAGAACGAACAAACAAGTTCTCTCTCTCTCTCTCTCTCTCTGTGTCTGTGTGTGTGTGTTGCTCTCTGTTTTATAAACATTGAACGCGATTGGGTTCACAGAAATATCAGGAGCTTCTTGTAAAATAGTACCTGGTGAACATATTGATCGATTTACTTAGTAAATCGTTTCCACAGTGACAATTGAGTTTAAGGAATATTGTGCATATGCGAATGCCAGCACGCCAGCGCGCACAGATTTGCATGCATCACAAATATGCAAGCTATATATGTATATCAATCCTTAATCCCACACACACACACACACACACACACACACACACTGACATTACCACCAATCCTCCCCCTGGACTTACCTTACTGTGTGACATCACAATTCTTAATCCTGGTGGTGAGTGGTTCGGGATATCCGCTAGATGGCTCTGTTTTCGTTTTTCGTCTATCCTACTCCAGAACGCGTATGACGTCGTCTACGTCAAATGTCAATCAGACGTTGTGGTTGGCTTCCAGCGGAGCGAACGGCATACAACAACAACACGCACATACGGCATAGCTCGTGCACGCTATCCTTAATGCTCGCACCACTGCCTGATCCAGGGCGACTTACGTCACGATCCCGAAAGTTATCCGCGAGTGTGTGTAACGGCGAACGGGTGACAACAAATACTGAGTGCCGCTTAGTGACGCCAGATGGCGCGCTCACCGTGGACTAGGGTTTGTTGATGGTGAGGGGGCGGTCTTATGTATACCGCTTATTGACAGAGGCAGTATGTGTGTGTGTGTGTGTGCGCGCGCGCGCGTGTGTGCGTATGTGTGTTCAGCGATTTCAGTCCTGAGGCGCCCGTTATGCCTTCCCATACGTGCAGCAGGCCCGGGCGCTGCCGTGTCGATTGGCGCGCACTGATATCCAGAACGTGTGCGCGCCTGATCCGAGAACGTTTCTCTTTCCGGATCTGCCCCCGTTCTGAGCTATATTACGATCAGTCGATATAGAAGTACAGTCGGTTCTATTGGTGATTCGTTCCAGAATGTTGTCTAAATCCGACATAATTGGGATCTGTTGATCTAATCACCTGGCTGTATTCGGTTGTCAATCAATCAGATACCTGATAACTTTCTATCTCCTTCCCTTTTCTCTCTCTCTCTCTCTCTTTTTTTATTATATATATATATATATATATATATATATATATATCTTTCTTCTATCTATCTATCTATTTATCTCTCTCTCTCTCTCTCTCTCTCTCTCTCTCTCTCTCTCTCTCTATATATATATATATATATATATATATATATATATATATATATATATATATCCACATCTATCTATCTATCTATCTATATATATATATATATATATATATATATATATATATATATATATATATATATATATCTATTTTTCTGTCTATCTATCTATCTATCTATCATCTATCTATCTTTCTATCTATCTATCTTTCTATATATGTATATATATATATATATATATATATATATATATATATATATTCTATCTATCTATCTATCATTATCTATATATCTTTTTATATATATATATATATATATATATATATATATATATATATATATATATATATATATATATATATATATATCCCGCGGCAATTTGTTTTTTGTATTATTTCATCCTTTGATTAAAAGCTCCAGTATAATTATCTCATTTTCCTAAAGGAGTCTACTCTCTCTCTCTCTCTCTCTCTCTCTCTCTCTCTCACTCTCTCTGTGTGTGTGTGTGTGTGTGTGTGTATTCAATTCAATCAATTCAATTAATTTATTTCAGAATATTAAATTCCATATATATATATGAATTATGATACAGTGAAGTATATAATACACATAACAAATTACAAACAAATTAGAAATTGAGTATTTTCGTCCAACTAGCACAAGAGCTAGAATGATAAGAAAACAAACCCGAAACAATACATTGTACTAGCAAATTGCTAGTAGCACCTAAACGCCTTTTAAAACAATAAAGTGTTATTCAGAGGAATAGAAAAACCAAACTCCCACTTCATTCTTCACACTCATTAAGCAAACATGCTACACAGACGGACCAACATTCTGGGATAAGACCATCGGTCGACGTTATTGTATATGGAACAGTGGTCCTCAACCGATGAGTGAGGAACACGATGAGTCGAGGAACCTTAAATGTCAGGGAGCAATTGAGTAGTAAAATATATGTCTGATGAGAATGATTAGAAGGAAGATTGCTTGATGAGGAGAGATGGTCGTATTCCGTTTATTGCACACACCCCGCTCTTACGACCCTGACTGACTGAGATTCCGAACTAGTACGGGGGAAGAGTGTTGCTGTTAATGTGTTGTCCTCGTTGTTGTTGTTGTTGTTATACGGCTATTGTGTGCACGCGGTGGGTTATGAGTAAAGCATTTTCGAAAATTAATGAGACGAAACGGAAGCGATTCGGGATCTGAGCCCAGTTGCTAGAGGTCTCTGACCAGCCACGTTACTGGCTTGAGATTAATTAGGTATGGTGGATAGGTAGATAGGTAGGTAAGAAAGTAATTAGAGGTAATTACATAGACAGGTAAATGGCTGAGCGGGTAATGTGGTAGATAAGAGGAAAGGTGTGGGGGGTTGAGGATGACTTAAATTGCTCGATTTAAGTAAACTGAAAAATGCCATGGTCAATGATAGACTGATGAGAGCGAGAGAATATATATATATATATATATATATATATATATATATATATATATATATTATTCATTAATACACTCAATACAAGTCCAAACTCTGACTATCCTAGTCACTTCAATACAAACACATATGGCTTGAAAGAAAACTGAAAAGCTAATTTTATCAATTTACTTGATGTGAAGTTGATCAAGTATTGGGGTTTTAATAAATATCCTTAGGAATATCATGACCTTTAAGTGTCCTGCATAGAAAAAAACTTCATCATTATTATAATTGTGTATATCCAGGTAATGGTGACAGCTTGTAGATGTCAATTTAAAAAACGTGAATTAGATACACTTATTAACAGTCCCAGATAATGACTGGTCTTTCTTTTATATTTTAACTATCTATGCCACACACTGGTAACGCGTGCGTGCACGCATGTGTGCGTGCGTGGGTGTGTGGTGTGATTTCACAACGCAATAGATAAACATGCCACGGAAGCTTGGGGACGTTATGATCTCAAGCCATCAGCGTTCCATGTATGCTTCAAGCATTATGATAACACCGAGAAATATATTTTCCGTATTACTAATATCCGAACGATTAAATAAATGGGCCGACTGCTGGACATAGCACGAATTATACACATTACGTAGCCGTAATCAGTTAACAGCAAGCCTCGGATATATCCTGACGAAGCCGCTTCCAAGCCGGTCACCGGAAGTGGACGAAATTTGGGGATGAGGCGTGTTTAGAGCCAAATGATTTGGGAAACTTCGGCTCCTCCGCTTGGTACGGTGGCTCAGCTAGAAAGGGCGGGGG
This sequence comes from Paralvinella palmiformis, assembly GCA_025642065.1. Classification (NCBI taxonomy): domain Eukaryota; kingdom Metazoa; phylum Annelida; class Polychaeta; order Terebellida; family Alvinellidae; genus Paralvinella; species Paralvinella palmiformis. Next base: position 260,600 of record JAODUP010000075.1, on the reverse strand, counting down.
AATTCTGACGTCAATATCTCCCACTACCTCGTGTGTAGGTATCTCTCAGACAATGAAAGACAACGACACTTAGATCCAGAGATGAGACAGCCGCAGTCAGTATTCCATCGTCTCCCCGGCAACATAGAACGCTACCATCCCTAATTGGTTTTGTTTACAGTAGTTGAACGTCGAGGTAGCTAATCAATGTATGTTATTTTCTCCATTCCCTAATTGCATGATATAAACGGGCGCCTCTGTGGTCTAGCGGTAGCGTGTTGGACCTCAGATGACTACCACCCCGTGTTCGAATCTCGGCGTGGGCATATCTGAAGGTTGTTTCGTCTTTGACTTCGCCTCATTACCTTCTGAGGTAACTCGGACCATTTAGCCTACCATGTGGACAAAAGTGGCCGTAAAACATCAATTATCATCAGCATTATACAAACATAAAGCTCTCTTCCCGCTCGCTTTCACAAATCGTACCGAGATGGACGAATGACGTCAGCGATAGGTTTGTGAGGGTACCGGAAGACGCCAGCCCCGAAGCTGGAATCAGATAATTAAGACTTTATGGTCCGCTTGTTATCGCCCATCGTGTAAAGTACAAACTTCGGGAGTTTATTCTTATTTGACGAACGATCTAAAGAGTGAGATAAGTGGAGTTTGTCTCACTTAATTTCGTCAAAATAATGCAAATGGTGGAGATTAGCGATGGTGCTGATGATGATTGATGGTTTACGGCCACTTTTGTGCACAAGGTAGGCTAAACGGGCCGAGCGACCTCCGAAGTCAAAGACGAAACAACCTTCAGATATGCCCACGCCGAGATTCGAACACGAGTGGTAGTGATCTGTGGTCCAACGCGCTACCACTAGACCACGGAGGCGATGGAAACTTAAGATTGAAAAAAAAATGTAATAACAACAACAACACTAATATTTTATATAGCATCTTAATCAGGGTGAATTGTTCTAAAGAGCATTACACCGAAAACGTAATTAGAACGTATTCTGGCTCACATGACACAAATATGGTTTATACATAAATACACAAACACAGTAGTTTATAGATATTAGAAAAAGGCTAATTTAAATAAGCCGGTTTTAAGAACCGTACAAAATATTTCCGGATATGTGCATGTTTAACACAATCAATCGGCTTATTCCACAGCTGCTTTTCGGCATCCGTAAAAGTGAACGAGATTCACATCGTAGTAGTCTCACAGGTACACACTTTTGGATCACGTCTCTTTGATGCAGTAGTGCCGTGACACCCTTTTAATTTAACACATGGACGGTCATTAAATCGTCGGGAAAATATCAAACAGTATTACAGGCTGATAGAGCAACTGGTACAGATGGAATTTCTAGTTAATATGGTTTTCGTTGTTCAATAGATTCACCAGAAGTGCTGTTTGTGGACTTGAGCAAGACATTTGACACTGTCAGCTGGAAATACCATTTGACTATTATTCTTAAGCTTGAATGATCAACAGAATTTATCAGTTTGTTACATTATTATTATTGTAATTATAATTATTATTATTATTATTATTATTATTATTATTATTATTATTAGCAGCAGCAGCTAAATAAAATCTAGCAAATCTTTACACAGCAGATTATATGAAGCCCAACACACTTTATAATAAAGGGTGTCATGTATCCAAGTGAACTTAACTGACCCCGGTATACGGTGTTTCAGCTCAGCTTATGTAATCTGAAAGGTCTCACACACGTATATTTATCATGATAGGGATCCGTAGTATAAATTAAGGCTACTCAGAACTGTTTAGCTAGAGTTGTCACACGGTCTACTCGTTTTACCTATTCTGTCCCACTCCGGAAATCTCTTCACTGGATCCCTGTTCAATCTCGCATCATTATCAAACCCTGTACCTATCAAACTCTTTCTTCCGGAGAACCTTCATATCTACTGTCCATGCTTCCCTTAGCACCCAAGCCCAGAGAACTCTGTTCATCTAGTTTTCACTCGTTGTCTGTTCCCGGGGTTAAAGCTCATACTGGCACTCGTGCTTTTTCAGTTGCTGTCCCTACTCGTTGGAGTTCACTCTCTGAACATATGAAGTCATCAAATAGCATAATTTCTTTCCGTCACCATTCGAAAACTCACCTTTTCAGACTCGCTTATCTTTGATAAGTCTCCACTCCATCTGATCATTTGTTGATGAACTTTGCCCAACCAGTGTACTAGGTGCGCCACTGAGATCGATTCTTTTCGAGGATATTGGCGCAATAGAAGTTTTGTAATTATATTATTATTATTATTATTATTTATTTTTTAATTTTATTATTACTCTAGTCTAGTGATTTCACGCTACTGATTTCATTTTTCTTCTTCTTATTATTAAATTGACATTGATTGGTTGTCCCAATTCTCCAATCAGTGAGCACAATTAATGTTATATATAGTTAATGTATAGGAGGTAGGATAATAGTGAGCTCCGGTGGCCTAGCGGTTAAGCACCCGGCACTTGGTGGCAATGGTCGCAGGTTCGAACCCCGTAAGAGGTCGAAACTTTTCCAGGGATTCATTTCTCGGCTCACTACATCGTGGGTGGCTGACCACGTTCAAATGGCGCTGCCGTCTCCACTGAATTGTTTAAAATAAAGGGGGACGTTAAAAACCCCCTGAGGACGTAAAACACTCTGGCAGTGACCACCCTCGGGTATTTCGGTTTCATCTTTCCGTACTGCTCCCCTTTGAGTGGTGGGGGAGGAGGTGTCTCAACCACTCCAACATAGAGGCTGTGCTGATTAAGCGACAGCCTGGGGATTCTCCCCGAACAACAAAACCAATCAAACCAGGTAGGATAATAGCTCATCCTACGATTACAGGATCGTAATCCTATAAACGTAGAATATCCAACGTCATGGAGTTGCCATACGATCAAGGTCGGTCGGTTAATGGAACAAATTTCTAGTTTCAGATACATTATCAAATTAATAATAATAATTAATTTGTTTACGACAGATTGGCCTATGAGAAGTCCGCAAAATCAGACTATGCTGGGACACTTTCTTCTCATAGAACCCTGTTTATTATAGGAAGAAAATGAGAGCTCTGCTTTATTTTGAATACGTCTAAACCTGATTTACTTTATACCATCATAAGTGACCAGATCCCAAACATTGAAGTAAAATCAGATTTTCTTCTTACCAAAAGACTTGATTTTAAAATTTGATACCTAAAAACTCTGATTCGGGTATTCACAATTTGTAATAATAATAATAGTAATAATGGCCGAAATGGGGTATATTTCACGTGGTTGGGAACCTGAAATGAGGGAGACTCATTTGGTCTGTAATGTACAGCTTTACCACAAAGCCTATTCTAAATAAATCTCGAATTTACAATAGATGACGTATTCCGTAACGTTATCATTAAAACTAGTAATTGTTAGCTGCACCGACTTAAATTACTAATCCACGAAACCAGTAAACTGTTCATCCGTGTCCACCAAATGATTACATAATATAATTGTTTTATCATGCTATTGTATTTTTAGCTGTTTATTTATTACATATGCATATATATTCTATGTTTTAGTGTGTGAAGCACCTCAGAACAACTTTGCTGAATGAGGTGCTATACAAATCATATATTATTATTATTATTATTATTATTATTATTATTATTATTATTATTATTATTTTTGATGTAATATGAAGTATATCCAAGGCTTTAACATAATTAGAGTTGATTAGCTATTCGAATTTAGTTGCATGTCATACTACTGCGATGGTTAGTCTGATCTATGGCAATTTATTTAGAGATGTCATAAATTATTGAATGTTTTATTATTATCAAGACTACATTATTATAAGAACTCCCTCTACGAACTTCCCTCGAACTCACTAAACCGAACCGCGTACAGAACATCTGAGCTCGCGTCATCACTAGATCATCGATATACGATTACATCTGATATTCTGCTCTTTTACCTGTTCATTTTATTTCTGTCCCAGTCCAGTCTTTGGTATCATCAGGTCACCTGTTCAAGGTCACCTGTTCAAGGTCACCTGTTCCTTTCTGGTTTACCTCTAATCATATTGTTGGTCTTCTCCGAGTTGAGATATCCACGTTACTTGGTATTTTACGATGGGATGTTGTGGTTAGATGACATCTTCTGACACAATGTGTTTGTATTGGTGATAATGATGATGACGATGATGAGGTCAAATACTTTATATTTGTATTTGAAAGTATTTATATACTTTTTGAGGTATTTATATTTGTATTTGATCTTTGCAAAACGAAAAGTATTTACATTTAAAAACTTTTTCAAAATTATTTGATTTTTAAAAACATTTTCAAATACATTAAGATACTTTTAAAATTGTTTCAATTATTTATCTGAAACATTTGCTACCATCACGATTTGTCACAGGAAGCAGTTTGATAATTGAATTGTACAAATTCCACCAATAAGTAAAATTTTCCAAGAGCTGTCTTTTTGATAGAGATGATTAGGTCTGAAATGGCGTTTTTCACAAATACAGCTATTCCACCGGGTTGACGATCACCCCTAGATCTGCGTTTTCCACGAACGCAAAATGTAGTAGAAACCGAAAGCAAATCAGGTACATCACTATCTATCTTGGTCCAAGTTTCAAATAAAACTATCAAATCAAATTTGCATAGATTTCCATTGAAGTCACGGTCCGCTTTATGAGTATTACAACCATGAATATTTCATGACGGTATTTTTAATGTTTGATCTGCATCAGCAACATACTGTTCAACGGGACTTTGGACAATGTCCAAATGAGATACGATTTTATTCTCTTGATTCACGGCGTACACGTTGCCGTCAATGAATAACTTATCATAACGGAGTGATGCAAGTTTCCCTTGCTGTCGAGCTTCTTTTAATTTTCGATATAGAAGTTTGCTGATCTCTCGTACCCGACGATTGAAGTCCTCAGCGCTCCTAATAGTAGATCCTTTGGCAGATCATACACACGTTGGACTTTTTCTTCCAGTTCACGAAACGCGTTATAATGGGTCGTGTATTTCCAGGGGTTTCACGGCCAAGATGCTGGGCGCATTCTATGACCAGCTTATTAGCATCATCCGCATCTGCTATCTGCACCTTTGTCTTTTGAAACTCGCGTACATCATGTTCATGTTTCTGCCCAGTGTCATTTTCTCCTTGAGCTATTCCATAGGAAATAAAATCCAAATTCTCCTGGACTGATCTTCTTGTTGAGGTAAGCTTACCCTCCATAGTTTTTAGTTTGGCATCAGTGTCAATTTTCAGCTCGGTCATGGCATGGTATCTACCAAGCTGGCATGGGTTTTGGTCTCCTCCATCTGCCTGTCATGTAGCAGCATCACCTCAATTGCAGAGATGCGGTTATCCGTGTCGTCTAGGCTCAATTATACATGTGCCTGTGGGCGTATGCCAATGTTTTTGTTTACTCTGTGTACATGCCCCCGGTGCTGTACGCTCGGCGTGAAATCGGCTCTTCGTCGCAGGACGTTTTTCCACTGGGGCTGCTCTTTTCCGTGCAGGAACTGGAACGAATTCGCTTCTTTTGCACCAAATTCCATATTCCTGACATTGTCTATGTCTCATTAGCAACACGACTGGTAAAGGTTTTCGCTGACAGATACCTCAGACTCGTACTAAAAGCAATAGTTTAGCACTTCACCAGAATGTTGCAACTGCTTTTGATGCACGCACTATCACCCACACATCACCCAATACGGTTGTGATTAATTGGTTAATGTGGATCAATCGGTGGATCGATCGCTTGATATTTGTTTCTCCTGGAGGTGGTATGTTGTTGGCGTTGAATTTAGTCAAATACGAAACGTAATAAATGTATACAAACTATCTATTCTATGTGTACTCGTCTTATTGTTGTATTTGTGCGTTTGTTTATTTTAAATTAATTCTAACTTAAAATATTTAGATAAAGCAATATTGTTGGGCGTTTCTTGAGGGTTTTTTTGTGGGGGGTGGGGGTTGTAATATATTTATTCAAGGTAACACATGATTATAAACTCATTGTTATTGTCAATGCCAAAATGTTTTGTTCATACTGATTGCCAACATTGATGTGTAGGTCTGAGAGTTATTGGATTGTGTGATAAATTGGGGACGCTACTTCTATCAGGACTGTATTTATCATGTTTCTGGTCGGTCATCGTGTGTGTGTGTGTGTGTGTGTGTGTGTGTGTGTGTGTGTGTGTGTGTGTGTGTGTGTGTGTGTGTGTGTGTGTGATGCCGATGCCCGATGTTCCTTACTGCACACTAACTCCAATAGTGTTAGACCTAACTTTACAAGTGTATCTTCGCCGGATGCTTAACATTTAAAATTGCACAATGCAGCTTTCCGGTAAACTCTGTAATAATTGGATTGTAGACAATAGCTTATCATAATTACTGACAGTATATGTCTAATAAATACATTTGATGTTTTAATTGCATTAAAATATTTTAATACTGAACAAGTGAACATAAGATGTCATGTTTTATTTACTGATATCAGGTTTCGACTCTAGCAGGTTTTGTCTATATTACGAATCTTCGGCATTGTTTATGAGAAATAAATAATAAGCTTACTTGCATGTAATATTAATGTTTTTCGAGTTTCCTGTTTAATACAATGATGTTCTAATGAGGAGCGTATTAATACATTGACGGGCTCCTAGCCTTTTAGGTACTTCGAGTTCATCTCTAGTCCCACTAGAGTTGACAGTCTAACCTTGGTTCGGTAAGCACAACAAAGATGGTGAAGGATAAGATAGCTCATTCCCACCAATTCCGGCCAATAACATGTGTCATCGCAGATTACAGCGCCCTCTGGTAGCCTAAATGCTGGAACCTCAGAAAATTTATTAATAAGCTGTGAAATAGGCGGGTCAGATCTATATTTTCGAGCCGGTTTTCGAATGCTTTGCTTTTTTGTAGTTGGAATAAATGAATTTTACGAATATAGGTATATTTGTATTCACTAGGGGCACAAAGTTCTTTCTAAAATAAGTAAGTTCATCCGTATCTGCCCAAAGGCCAGACAAGGCGGCATGTACCAGTTTGTTTGAACGGGATCCCGCATCATATGTTTATCAACAGCGACAGACACCACTTAGCCTAACAGAAAACATGACATATCCCGAATATATCCCGTTGGATAAGCATGTATCCAATATTAGGAAGGGTCATTGTTTGGGGCTAACTGTAGGACATGTATTGGCCGTGTGGGGGTACTACCTATTTGGTCCAGTTTAGTTATGCTCAGCAGTTTTGACCATTTTGTTCTATTTTGGGCATAGGCCTATTTTGACCTCGGGCATAAAAGTATCACTCCGAGAGGGAGACACCAATCATTCGGAGAAACCTTTGGTTGTCCTCTCGGAATACGTTGGGCGCCCCGTCATCGTAGGCTTTTCTTTAAATAGTCTTTAATTGTTTCAAAACCAAGACCCATAAACACAACAATGCAACGTGTACCATGTTGTTAATGCCATTTATTCGCACAAATATTTCATAAAATAGAAAGAAGAAAACAAACTTTTACTGTGCAACATTTGTCACATTTTCAATCATGTAAAACTGTATGGAGTATACATATTATGTTGATAACTATCAATCTAATTTTTCTTTTGGGGAACTGGATGATCTCTGGGATTTATGGCAGTTTTCTTCAAATAATGTTGGCGCAACATCGATGTCTGGATCTCTCAAAAGCTTGTCCTTCACATTTGCATTGTAGGACATGCATTCTTCGAAGTTAATAAAACACAAACATCAGTTATTATATAAATATCCTATACTGTTCCCATGGAGATCATGTCGTTGCGTGTTGACCACCCATTTCTCCGACTTAAAATAAAGAAATTATTAAAATATAATAATTAAAATCTGACATTTTATATGCAACTATTATCAAATATAGTAAGCCAATTAATGTTATTTTAGAATGATTGTTATTTGAGGTCATATTTGTGAACAATTTGTCAACAAGTTTAGACCAACCAATAAAGAAATGAATGATGTTTGATGAGGCATCCTAGATCAGTGCATGTGATATCCAATTTTCCAAAATCGGACCCAGAAGGAAGTACTAATATTTTTTAAATAATGATGTATGTTCTAAATGTATATTTGTATAAGCTTAACTGTCAAGTGACAATCGCTTCATTTGGTAGTAGATCAAGATATATGCTAAAATTTCCTAAAGTTCATTTCTGATCAACCATCTGATAGATTTCCCATCGAATCAGAGCTACATATGGTGAACTTCATGTGCGATCTCAATACACAAATGGCATGCAGGTATAAATAAGCGAAATTTGTGTTATTATGTACCATGTTGTATTGAAACAGTTATTTATCTGATAATATATAATTTTAACATTTATTATATCATTTGGTAATAAATTATGCATGAAAGTTAGCTTAACCTAGGTATGACCCAAAATGGAGACTTAGTCCGGGGGGGGGGGGGTAATCTGCCAACCCTGACTTTTAACAGTTGACGTCTCTCCTCTGCGTTTAGGCTATCCCATATTTGGTCCACGTAGGGATGTGCCACTCATGGGTGATTTTTTGGTATAGATCGGGTAAAGTCACAGGGTCGCAGCAACACCAATGGTGAACAGGAATTTAGTATAGCTGAATATTGACAGTTGTGCAATGTTACCTGTGGGCTATGAGGCTATGAATGTTGCCCAATGTTCGGGCTTGCCTAGCCTAAAGTTCCATCTTCGCACAGTAATACAACTTTACACACACACACACACACACACACACACACACACACACACACACACACCACACACACACACACTGTACTAACCATCTCAGTTTATTTCAATCATCGCACATGACGGCGGCACTTTTCGAGGTGTTTGTGTAATAACGTGTATCACAACAATGAACATTATCATATTTATTCCATCAGCTTGAGTGTTCCCATATGCAGTTGACCTGTATACCATCAATGGTGTATGGCTCATTCGGCCGCCAACAATGAGACCCGTGGGAATAGGACCTAGCTTCACTCATGCTAATGTGAAATATGTGTGAATACAAAATCTAATTCATGGTCTATTGCATTAAAAATAACATTACATGGGATTCATATTGATGTGAAATATTTAATAATTTGATTAGTAATATGATGCATATCGACAAATACATTAAAGTAATTTGAAAGAGATTTCGTCTTCTACAATACCAGAATTTTTTTTATATTCTATAGAATTTATAATAAGCAAGAAATACCCGCTAACTTAATAATTATTTGTCATTAATAATAGGATTATTTATTTGTCATAAATTGACCTGTGAGTAATTTAGGCTCAACCACTTTCACCAGTTTTCTCACTAATCAATTGGCGGTATATAGGACATTAGTCATTACACAGCGGCCGAGTTCGTTGGAGACCCAATCAACACTGTTCTTTAACAACCATAAGACGAACATATGTTTTGCTTTAGAAATAGAATGCGAATTAAAGCTTTTTGGTTGACAGCATAACATGTACGTTATAAACACTTGCTGATGACATGCCGATGTTAGAAATGTTAGGATATAGCGCGCGTGGCCGCGTGCAGTGCGCCATCCACCTGTGCTAGACCTACCACAAAATTATAGTACAGTGCTATTTTATCGCTCATGTCACGTGTACCACTCAACAAAATACATTCAATTTAATATCATACAAATGTATTTTGGTTGATTAATTGATTATTTACCTAACTCTGTTTATGGGAAACCGAAAAAGATCTTTTATTTGGGCAAGACCTTCTGCTATTATCGCAATTATTTGTTGCACAATACTCTCCGTTTCCTTTCCAAGATGCAACCATCTTTATCCGCGACCCAGCATAACTGCGGTTGGATGTCGCCGCCAGCGGTTTCGTCACGGGAAAGTTTTGCTGGTCCCTTAAAGAATTCTACTGAAAATATTAAAAATCAAACTTTTTAATGCGCGAAAACACATTTAATGCAAGAAACACATTTAACCATTGGAACCCTATAATACTGACGGGTTCCTAGTCACTGGAGAGCCCCCATACTTGTAGATAATACGGGCCTGGTGTTAAATTAATTGATGGATATAATTAACTATGTTACAGACTGTTAATAATTAACTGTTAATGTACAATTTATGGCAATTTCAAGCAGTGTCCCAGTGCACTTCTGTGGTTAATCTATAATACACTGCGCAACAGGCATCAAGATCTTTGAACGCTTGTGGGTTTTTTTTCTCTGTTTATGAAATGCCTGATGCCTCGTTAAAACACTTCGGTCTTACGATTTCATTATCCAAAGAAGTAGCCTCCTGATCGAATGAGCTAGATTGGCCTAGCCCCTAGGCTAAATAAATTAGCCACTGTTTCGTGCAATGGCAGCTTCTGAAGATTGCAACGAATGCAAGTAGTACCTTGGGTGTGACATCACATCTGGGTCCCTGTATTGAGAAAGATGTGTTCTGGAGAAAGCCATACGATCCGTGCATCACTGAACTCTTTTTGTTCATTTGTAAATAATATTGCTTTCCGTAGCAATATTCCAGGAATAATTGATCTGGTGAGTCTAATCAGAACTTCACTGAACATTAAACCGAAGTGTTTTCCACATACGGCGTGATTGATAAGAATTATCAATATAAAGTAGCGGTGAGACTCCCAGTGGTTAGCATTTTAGATTGTGTACATCGGTCGTGGTATAATAATTGCTATCGACTGATTCGGAATCAGAACACAAACCGTTGGCTCGTAGGCTCCAAATTGTAAGTTGTTTCTTTCTTTGCATTAAGACACATATTTTAAATAACTGACATTTAAACAGACAGAGGTAATCTAATCTCATAGAGAAGTGTCTCTGGAAAAGATTGAAATCTACAACTAAACAAAATACTGTTATGATCTGATGACCACGGTCATAGTTTGTGCGTTGAACAATAATAATTTCAAATTAGGTCAAATTGCTCGATTCCCATAAAAGTTGTATAATTAAGTATAAACGAAACCAACAGTTTAAATCTTCATAATTAATTAAATAATTGTTCTCAATTTATATGAGCTAATCAAATATTGTCCTAAATATAAAGCATAACTATAAGGATTGACTATACGTAATTTGGCGCTAAAATTAATTAGCATCCAATAGATCCTAATCCTGTTGAGTGTTGTATATTGAGTGTTGCACAAATAACATACTCAAATAGTATGTTCTACTGATGTTGTTTGCATCCTATTTATGTTCAGCTTTACACTACGTGTAGTACGTTAGACCTTATTGGCACAATACTTGCTACGTCTGATTAAATACGGCTATTCTTCAATATTGTTTAAAAGAATAAAAACAACAGTTTGTGTTGACACGTATGTGAACACGGTAGGGTAAATGGGCTGATCAACCTCCGAAGAAAATAACGGGAAGTGATAGATGACACCCTTCAGACATAACACCATTGGTATTGGAACAAAACTACTATGGGTATCTGGACAACTGTGATAACCGTTTAGTCATCGAGTGTTACTATTTAAAATAATAATAATGGTTCTGCTTAAATTTAATAATTCAACCCTGTAATATTAATGTTTGTTTTAATTTGTTTGATTATGTAATATATATATATATATATATATATATATATATATATATATATATATATATATATATAATACATATGTGTGGTATGTCTATGTGTGTGTGTGTGTGTGTGTGCGTGTGTGTGTGTGTGTGTGTGTGTGTGTGATGTGTGCGTGTGTGTGTGTCTGTGTGTGTGTTTGCGCGCGTGTGTATAACTCTCTCTCTCTCTCTCTCTTCTCTCTCTCTCTCTCTCTTGTGTGTGTATCTCTCTCTCTCCCCCCCTCTCTGTCTGTATTCTCTCTCTCCCCCCTCTCACTCTCTCTCTCTCTCTCTCTCTCTCTCTCCCTCTCTCTCTCTTCTATTATATATAATATATATATATATATATATATATATATATATATATATATATATATATATATATATATATATATATATATATCTTTCTCTCTCCCCACTCTCTCTCTCCCCTCTTCTTCTCTCCTCCCCTCTCTCTGTCTGTATATATATATATATATATATATATATATATATATATATATATATATATATATATAAAATGTAGATTTAATTAAAAAAACGTTATTGCAAGCCATACCAATTAATATAAACTTGTTTACAATTAAGATATTTCACTAAAGCTAACATAAAAACAAATCCCACACAAAATGTTTAAGCCTAAGATAGTTTACTGAAACTAACATAAAATATATCAGCAAAAATATATAACACATCTGAAATTCATATTTATTTTAATAACGTTTCAGAATATCCAGCAAAGTACGTCTGCATGTTTTGATGAAGATACAATTGACAGTTCAGAAAGTCATATATGACAGCCAGTAATATGAACCTGTAAGTAGAACAGTTGAACCTTTACTTCTAGTTAAACGCTTAATGGTGCACTTTCTGGTAAAGGTTTTTCAAATTTGCCTTTCCGATATATATATCCATTTTCCCGCATTCTTTGCTGCTACATTGTGGAATATCCGCTCATACGGAATCCCTTTCTTCAATTCCGCTTGCTTGTTCACACGAATAAGGTGTCTACAACTGTCGAAGAATCGGAACGCATAGTGATAATTATGATATGCCCCAAAACTTATCCGGCGAACTGGTGTTGCTTTGTTTACATGACAGCCCTGGTACACACCTCCAAATCTGATGAGGCAAATAAAAGATAGAAATCAGGTGTTGCACACCTGTGGCCAAACGCGCTACCAGTTGATCAATGGAAGTGCCTGTTTCCATAGAAATGGATTAATGTTGATATTTAGACTTTAACTATCTTTGTTGTTCTTGTTGCGTGGATGACACCAGGTGTCGCTTTTTTCAGATAATATGAGTAACCATTTTTACTCTACTTTACAATGACACGTAACACCATAAATAGGTCCATTGATGGATCGAAGATTCACAATACATTTCAACGATCTGATTTGGATTGATTCCATTTTGTTGAACGGATTATTACTTCTGTTATTACGCATATTATTACTTCTGTTATTACACCGATTATTAATTCTGTTATTACACCGATTATTACATCTATTACTACTCCGATTATTACTTCTGTTATTACTCCGATTATTAATTCTTTATATGAAAATTCCGATGATGATCCTGGGGCAAGAGACTCTCCATTTAAATATAATGATGCTACTTGTGATTGCTATCGACATGAACAAACTATTTCTAAGTCTCGTGATTTACATCGATTGTTCTCATATTTCCATCTAAACTGTCATGGACTCTCTACAAACTGGGATTCTTTTCGGGATTTAATATGCCAATTACGTGGTGAGTCGTTTGCTTTTGAGATTTTAGGCACTAGTGAAATATTTAAATGTATCGATGATACACGTTTATCCTTGCCAATATATCACCAATTAATAATGCGATGCCGACATGATGGAGCAAGAGGCGGTGTAGGGGGTTTTTATTGGGAAAAACATAAATTTTTTAAATTCGGGAAGACATTAGTGTCTTCACTCCACGTATCTCTGAATCGATATTTATTGAAATTATTGATCCAAACGAAAACCAATAAAGTTATCGGATTTATTTATTTACAGGCCAAATACTAAACCTCGACATTATTTGACATTATGGATATAATCAATACCGAAAACAAATTATGTGTTGTCATGGACGATATGAACATATAGACTTATTAAAATTTGGCTCTCAAACCAAGACATATGATTATCTTGACAAAATATTTTCTAATGGGTTTTTGCCTGTATTTACAAAACCCACAACGATTACCACCTCATAGGCAACATTAATCGATCATATTCATACTAATAATCTATCAACAGTGGCTAATTCAGGAATTATAATTACTGATGTTGCTAATTATTTTGGAACTTTTCATATGAGAAATGTTAAGAACAAAAACAAAGTAAATTCTATAAATCAAGTGAGATTATTCTCCGAAAACAATATCAACAAATTTAACGAAATGTTTACATCAAACTGACTTTCACCATATCCTGGAAATAACGAGCCCCAATGAAAATATACTGAATTTTACCAATTATACAAAAGTGCTCTTAATTCCGTCCAAAAAAAGGAAATTATTGTCTAGAAAATTATTTAAGCTAACCGAATTTAAATAATACAATAATGTGTCGGAAAGCAAACTCGTGTAAGCGTCCGACAATCAAATAAAAACTTTAGAGAATATATGCCCAGACTAGTAACAAATACCATGTTCATAGAACCAGTGCTGCCATCTGATGTTTTCTTGATAGCCAAAAAATTTAAACCCAAATATAGTTATGGACATGATGATATTTCTACTAAATTACTTAAACAAACACTAGATAGCATTATCCACCCAATAACACATATAATAAACAGATCTTTCGACGCTGGCATAGTACCCAGTGAAATGAAACTAGCTACCGTTATTCCAATTTATAAACCATCAGATCCAAGTCTCTTGAACAATTATAGACTAGTAAGTCTTCTAACTGCTTTCTCTTAATTGATCGAGAAATTAATAATTGAATCTCATTTTTGAATTCTAACAATACTCTATTTAAACATCAATATGGATTTCGATCTAAAACTATTACCATCCATCCAATAATACACCTGTTTAACCACTGAGCAGAGTTTACCAACCAAGTGAATCCTGAATTTACTTTAGCCATATTTCGTGACCTATCCAAGGTCTTTGATGTTATCAACCGTGGTATTCTCTTGTACAAATTAAATTATTGTGGTGTACGTGAGATGGCGAATCAATGGTTTCAAAGTTACTTGTCTGATAGATCTCAATTTTATTGAATTAGTACATTCTTCGCTTTACCAATGGGATGTAGAGTACCCCAAGGCTCTGTTATTGGCCATTATTGTACCTGATCTATGTAAATGACATCTACAATTCAGGTAATGGGAATATTGTATCAGTTGCTGATGATTCCATTCTATTTATGTCACACTATGATGTGCATCAATTATTCTCTAATGCAATCATGCAGAATAACCAATCTTTTTACTGAGTTTTGTTTTCGCTAATAAACTGCCATTAAAGGAATACTTTGCTCAGGTTTGGCTATGGCCAATGTATACTGCCTGTTTTAAAGTGTATGGGTTTCTCTACCGATTGCTACTGGCATTTTTGGCATTTAACAACGAGAAAGCATATTTTTTAGTAAAATTCCACCAGATTTATCACATATTATTTGAAGCCACTAATCTCCATCTGCAAGATTTGTCAGCCGATCAGCGAGCGATACGTCACCAGTGCTTAGCGTGCCGACTTTTGGTTATGGTTCAACATGTAAACATACCGGATTCTTGTGTTGGATTACTTTGTATATTGTCATAATTACCCGGTCATAGCCTCAAATATTTCACCATATGATTTTGAACCAGTATATTGTAATTCTGATTTATCAATTACTGAAAGTACTAAGAGTGACACAGAAACAGAGTTCATAAATACTGAGAATAATCAACATCGAGTCGGAGCTGTCAGCTGTCATTTCAGAATGGTGTTCGTGCGAGCAATCCGTTTCAATGCCTACAGCTAGCGTCTATAGAATGTACATTTTATTGTGAATTATCAAAACATATACATGCAGCTTAGATCTTGTTACTTCAGACACTGTATCTGTAGATCTATTCTAGACTTTAAATCTACTCTGGAATTTAAATAACCAAGACAAAATTCACATCACCGAAGAACACTTTATTCGTGTTTGATTCTTTACAGATCATACAGACAGTTCACTTATTGAGTTTATGGAAAACCTGGCCCCAAAAACAGAATTACTATACCATCATGGTTCAACAATCAATAAGAAACACATACCCCGAAGAAGATGGTGTATATGAGGGATATCATGAAATTATTTAGTCTGATAAATGAACTGTTAATATTTTACAGTTGAGATCTTAAATATTCAGTACTTTCACATTTCAAATATTTATTCTGATTCTGTGGCATTACACACCTTCTATATTCATTATAGTTACAAGCTTAATGTGTATATTTCAAATCAATTCAAATAATTCCACTTCAATGTTCAATCAATGTTACAACTAATTTGGTCCATGGATAAAAACATACAATGACATGAATGTTGAAAACACAGCAATGAAGATTGGCTGAACTGCATCAATCTCATACATATGTAATTGTCTAATTGTAACCATGATAAAGGAGTAAAAAATGTGCTAATATGTATTTCATTCATGAGTATTAGGGGGTTGATTATAGGTAATTAATACATAAAATAACTTACTACTGAGGCAAGTTGCACAAAACCAAACAATAGTTTCTTGTATATTTGTGCATTATCCATAATTCACCCCACCCCAATTTTCATGAATTAAATACCCATGCAATAACACAATGTTTGATTCATTTAGTGGCTGTAATTAGACAATTTCTTATTTGAAATAGACATATTTCATTACCTTGTGAAATGAACACGTACGTGTTACACGTTGATGCTTTTAGCCCAATTATGATTAAAAAAAGAAGTATTTGTTGGCTAAAAGTTGTTTTGTAGCTCAAAATAATCAACTTAAATCAGATGTATCTTGCTAAATTGGTTGGCAGATAATTAAATAGTCCATGTTACATTTCACATTAGGCACAAAGTGATTTTCTATCAATAATTATAACTAAAGTGCAAACATTATGTGGCACAAAGATTAGGAATTATGTTTTCTTTGAAGGAAACATATTTTAAGGGAGTTAATATGACAAATACAAATGTGTCCATGTTACCTAAATGAGAAACCAATTACATGGACCTAGTCTTATTTTTTAATCCTGTACAAAGATGACGATCTATGTAACCATAACAAAATGTGAATAAATTCAGACTTGAAATGACAGTGACAGATCCGAACTTGTCTCGCTGGGGAATGAAATAATTTGATGGTTTTTCTGTTGCTTAAAACATACAAGGATATACGAGATGATTCACAGAGCTAAGCACTGGTGACGTCACAAGGCAAGGTCAAGGTCGAGAAAATAAATGGCGCCAATTTCGAAGCTCAGTTGCCGCAGAAAATCAGACCGTCTTCCATGCATGAAAACTATATTAGAACGCAGCGGTTTTTATACATAAACATGTTGATAATAACTTTTATTTAATGACTGACAATATAGTGTAAAGAAAAACGTCATTTATTGATATGAAAATAGAGCAAAGTTCCCCTTTAAATGCAAAGAAAACTAAATTTATTGTCATCAAGCCTAATCACAGACATTGTGATTTAACAGCACTTAATATCTACATTGACAATACAATGTTAAAAAGAATAGGTGTCTAAGCCGGATACCTTAAACATCGGGTTTATGATGACTCGTTTCAAATACATCGGCATCATTGACTCAGCCGTTGACGTATTTATAATGGATGCTATCAGTGGAAGAAGTTGGTGCACGCATCTTTTAAAAAGTAGAAAGTGTATATAAAATACATGACTTATTCGGAGACTTAATGGTTATCTCCTTGACCGCAACATCAGAAGCTGGTCAAACCATTTCACCGATTTACCGCATCCATGGATATATTACGGGTACTATTTTGGAAATCAGAAATGATCGTATTTCGGATGATTGCGGTTTTTCCGCCGAGGAAATTGTTAAACCTGTTAGGGAGGTGTTTAGAAGAGGCGAAATGTGATCGATTTACGTTTGAATTTCTAACCATCAAATTCCGTTTTAGTCTGAAGAGTTTGTTTACAATTTGTTTCCATTTGTATCTACCTTCCTTTCTAGAAGAGAAGCGCTTCTTCTTCAACTACGAGCGTATCAATCTTTTCATGGCAAATCCCTTTCTGGATATACGGCACTAGGTCTATCTCAACGTAATATTTTTCGATCATATTAGGTGATGTTAAATTGGATATCTTTGCTATTTGTTTCTAGCAACTCAACCACCAATCACTCACATTCTACAAGTGGCTCATTATGTAGGCCGGATTATATCATGTGCAATATTTATTCGACAATACTAATTTTGCTAATATCATATACAATATTTATTCGACAATGCTAATGTTGCGATCATTCTTCGTATGCTAGAAGTATAACTGTGTAGGATTTCCGTAAACAATAATAATAATAATAATAATGTATATTTAATAAAGCGCCTTTACTAGCAGGAGCCATTCAAAGATGCTGTACAAATAATATGTAATATAATAATACCCCAAATAATATGTCTGTAAAAACCCTGTAATGATTTAAAAGATAATAATTATTTATCTGCGAAAGCGACCTTAAATAGGTGTGTTTTAGAAGAGACTTAAAATTTTCAAGAGACAACGCATTTCTAATATCTGCCGGCAACTTATTCCACAAAGTGGGGGCTGCAACACTAAACGCACAATCACCATATGACTTGAGCCGAGACACTGGCACCTGCAATAGTATCTGACTGGATGACCTGAGTTTTCGGGATGACTTTCTAATGGACACCAGTTCACACAGGTATTCTGGCGCCATATCATTAATAGATTTATAAGTTATTAACATAATCTTGAAATGGATACGCTGTCTAACAGGTAGCCAATGTAGTTTTTGAAGAATTGGGGTGATATGATCATATTTTCTAGTATTTGTTACAATGCGAGCTGCACTATTCTGAATTCGCTGAAGGCGATTAATATTATAATCAGATATGCCATAAAACAGGGAGTTACAATAATCTATACGATATGTAACAAAGGCATGGACTACAGTTACAGGTGCTTCTTGTGTCAAGAATGCTTTTAAACAGTGGATGTTCTTAAGATGGTAGTAGGCAGCTCAACATACCGATGTGACATGTTCATGCATGTTAATACATTGGCCCAAAATAACCCCTAGATTTGGTAATGCCCCATTAGGGGTAATCGAAGATGCACCCATGTGTAATGCTGGTGTCTTTAGGGATTTAACACAATATTCGTTTTATTCATTCAGTTTTAGAAGATTTTTAGTCATCCATAGCCGAATATCGGCAATACATTGTTCTAAATTGTTCAAGGAAGAGGAGAAATTTAACTCATTGTCAGGATCCAGTGATATATACAGCTGTGTGTCATCAGCGTACAAGTGATATTTAACCCCATATCGCTACGCAATGATCAAGATAGGATCAAGTACTTTACCTGACAAAAAGTACATTATGGTCAACTGTATCAAATGCAGCAGCCAGGTCCAGAAGAACAAGTATTACTGGCTTACCTTGATCAATTGACATCATAATATAATTTTTCACTCGAACCAATGCTGTACCCAACAACATTCCATAGACATTGTATAATATTTATATGGACATTGAATAACAACTGCAAGAACATCCATTGTGCTACAGCGTAGTAGTTAACTTTACTAATATATAGAGTGTACACCTAGACAACGTAGATATATGATGGAATGAATCATCTAACCTTCTCACATATATTGAAAAGGAAGATACTGAACAGAGCAAATTACTGTCTGGATCCCCGAATTAATAGTACGATTTATTGAACTCTGACAGCTAATCCACGTACATTTACGTTGATTATTTAGAAACCCTTCATTGGCGTCTTGTTTAGCAAGGCCTTATCCGGATCATGGCCAATAATCCAGAATACCGGATATTGGGTAGGAAGGGAAATTAGTCGCGATAAATTCAAATGCTTCATTAATGGAACATACGATAATTACTTATTTTTAGGAATTCCTCTGCTAGTATATGAGATGGTATCTGGAAAAAAATATATATCAATAGGTAGTAATCAAAATCGAAATAGTATCTGACTGGATGATATGAGTTTTGGGGATTACATTCTATTGAACAGCAGTTCACTCAGATATTCAGGTGCCATATCAATAATAGATTTATCAGTTAATAATAAAATCATGAAATTAATACAATGTCTAACAGGTATTAAATGTAGTTTCTGATGAATTGGGGTGATATGATCATATTTGTCACTATGCGAGATGGATTATTCTGAATTCGATGAAGGCGATTCATGTTATAATCAGATATGCTATATAACACTGAGTTACTCTAGTCTATGCGAGATGTGCCAAATACATGGACTACAGTTACAAGTGTTAATGGTCTGACATGTTAATACATGCTAATACATTGATCAAAACTAACCCTTAGATTGTTACTGAACCATTACGGGTAATCGAAGAAGGACGCGTCTGTGATGCTGGTGTCTTTAGGGATTTAACACAATGTAACACAAATACAGCTACCATAAAACAATTATATATTACAGATAACGAGTGAAAAGCATTATATAACAATTAGACCTACCAAATATTAAGTACATATATGTGTTTAATGAAACAATTATATATGAAGTATAACTATAGTATGTTAATTATAATATGTACATGTTAATTATAATAAGCATCTGTTAATTATAACAATCATATTTTAAATATAAAAATTATATGTTAAACATGACAATTTTTGTTCTATCATAACACACACACACGCACGCACACGCACACGCACGCACACACACACACACATATATGAGTGAAAATACTATTATTTCTACTATTGTCGGAGGTATTAGAATTATTATCATAATAGATATTATATGTACTGATATATATGCTTTATTTCCAGTTATATCTGCGTTATATATGTACTAATATATAAAATTTGTTTTCTATTTAGGTAGTAGTCGTTTGATCATAATTCTGTAAGAATTATAAACATCACGAAAACCTGAGCCCACGCCTTTATTATATGTAAAATAAAACACACACAGACACACACACACACACACACACACATACACACATACACACACATATATATATGTATATATATACAAACACACACATACAGATACATACCTGCCCCTGGTGTGACACAGAGACGACAAATAGTCCAAGAACTATATTCTGCAATTTTTGGATATTTCATTATTTGAATCTCCTCACAGTTTCCTATATCATGACATTCAAATAAACAAATCTCTTCGTCTCCGTACATCAACGCTTCCTTTAAAGGGGCAGGTAGTCCAATGACCCGTCCACTTCTCTGTCTCGGATCTTGATAATGGCGACACATACAGATTATGGCCACAGCCGAGGTTGGTGCCTATCATTGTAACCTCCGCGTAATCGTTTATGTCATCGGCGACTTCAATTCGAAATTGTGTATGACGTGGGATAGCTACACTTTCGCTACTGAAAGTTGTACATGTTTCTGCAGATTCGTTAATAAAGGGTTCCCGCCTGTCAGGAAGGAGGCCAAAGTTATCAATGCGCACGGCCAGACTTCCTCCTGTTAAAGAAATGCAAATTCCCGATCAGGACAACGTCGATCAGTTGAGGAGCTGGTAGAAGCCTATAACGAAGGTGTCCAGAGTATCATAAACCGCCACGCTCCTTCGTGTTAAAACATAATCACGTTCAAATCAGGAACTCCTTGGTACTCCGATAAACCCAGATCTGCTAAGAAAATTCGGAAAGCAAAGAGTACCTGGCGCCGTACTTCCTTAATGGTGCACTTCGAAATATACAGGGGTCTCTGTAGAAAAATGAATACACTACTCTTCGAGAAGAAGTGTTTCTATTCAGCAAAAATAGAGGACTGTGGTAAAGATCATATGAAGCTCTTAAAATTAATTAAGGGCTTGGTGGGAAATAACTCGAATGTAAATCATCTACATTTTACGTCTGCTGAACTCCTGGGGGGACAAGTTCAGTCATTATTTCTTGAGGAAAGCACCAATCATCGGGAATAAGATCATTTCGGATATCCCCAAAACTACCGGCGATATTTACATGGATGCAGATATTATGTTTAATGGAAATGTGATCGAAAAGTTTCGACCGACTTCTGAAATTGAGGTCGAGGAAATAGTAATCAAGTCTCCGAACAAGTCATGCGACTTGGATCCACTTCCCACTTGACTTTTGAAGAAATGCGTGGATCAACTTCTACCGCTGATAACAGCCATTGTCAATAGGTCAGTGGATGAGTCAGTGATGCCGTTGTGTTTGAAACGAGCCACCATAAGCTTGCTGCTTAAGAGACCTGGGTTTGATAAGGAAGATATGAAGGGAAGAGATGAAGAGCCATCGTCCTATTTCTAACCTTTCTTTCATCTCTAAACTTATTTAAAGGATAGTAGCAAGGCGTATCGAAGAACGCTTAGAGCGCAATGATCTTAATGGCATTTATCAGTCTGCTTATCGTAGAGTCGTCATTCAACAGAAACTGCTCGCTTGAAAGTGCACAGTGACATTGTTGAGGCTCTTGGTGAACGATCCAGGACTGCATTAAGTATGCCTGATTTATCCGCAGCTTTCGACGTAATCGATCACCCAATTGTAGGGAAGCGTTGAGAATTTTCCTTTGGAATCAAGGAAAAAGCTTTAACTTGGGTAAAGTCGTAACCTCGCCGACAAAACTCAGTGTGTTTCAGTGACGGATAAAACATCACCAGATATGGGCCTTCTTTTTGGTATACCACAGGGATTCGTTTTAGGACCAAACAATTACTGTATGTATACCGAACCAGTTGGTGAAATTATTAAACAGTATAATACTAAATATCATTGCTATGCCGATGATACACAACTGTACATGACCTTGAAGCCGTGTGATAAATCGGATGATATTTCATCTTCGATTGAAGCTTGTATTACAGATATAATTACTTGGATGAACAGCAACTGAGAATTTTCGCATTATCCAGTTTTGTAACTATTTCATCTCTGTAAGAAATCTAGGGCTTATATTAGATAATACGCTAGGAATGGAGAAGCAGGTGGAGAAAGGGAACATATAACGCCGGTGTGGTTCAAGCTGCACTGGCTTCCTGTACGTTTCTGATCACCGTACAAGATCCTGTTTCATACATTCAAAGTACTGAATGGAACAACACCAGTATATCTAAGCGATCTGATCGAAACATATGTATATATATATATCAGTGAGAATGGCCCGATCTGAGTCCTATTCACTTTTGAGGGTGCCGAAAAGCCATACAGCAATGGACGGAGAGAGATCCTTCCGAGCATCAGCTCCCAGGCTACGGAACGATTTGACAAACCGCATTAAACTCGCGCCAAGTAAAGACATATTTCGTAAGGTTCTTAAAACCGATTTATTGAAATTGGCGTATTTATAATATACATTTATTGACACATAGTATGTATCAAATGTATTTGATCTGTACGGGCTCGGAATATGTTTTAATTGTGTTTTAAACGTTAAGCGCCTTAGAGCAATTTCAGTTGAATAAGGCGTACTATGAGGCGTACAATAAGGCGTACTTGAATCAATAGTAAAATACTACTACTATTATATATTACTATACCATTAATTTGTTCCAGATCATATTTTGTAATTCAAATGAAAAGACCCAATAATATGACATACCAATTGAGGCCAATGACGATATAAGTGAACAGGAGAGAAATATCACCAGAATCTTCATCTTTCGAATATGACTGATGAAACTTCCACTTGTTCTAAAATATAAAAAAAACACGGCAGTAGTGAGAATGTTTAGCTTAATTATCTAAGCAGCCTTATTTATAGCTATTTTTCAGTTGCTGTATCTTTCTTCAAAGCAATACTATATAAACTATATAACCCAATTGTCACTGTCTTCAAAGATCAGTTTTTACAACGGGCAGGCGTCATGAAGCGATTACTATTAAAACTGTTTATCTTAATTGCTATTAAAAGACTGATATCTGCGCTGAAGCAGACCGTAATAGCGCGTCATAGCTTCCGTACTGTTTGAACTATGCTATCATTTTCAAACCTGACCTAATTTATGCTATTCTAACTATTGTAGTTCTTAAATGTTATTTATGACAAACAGATTAGAGCTAATCTTGAATGTCATAGTACAAACTGGACATAACTGGACCCAGGAAAGATAATTCTGTTTCCACATACAACCAAGGTGAATTTTATATTCAACTAAAGTGGTTATATAAAACACACCAACCGCGCGAGCCGTGTCCAATGCCACCGCTCGAGATGCGATGCAGTGTTTCTATTCCTGAGTCAGGAGTACATGCTTTAAGAGCGTACTGTGTCTGCTACAGTCATTTAAATGCTGGATAACCAGGCCAAACATCTAAACGGCGTGCCTCCAAAGACGCAAATAGTGCACGGAATATACTAGCTCTAGATAAACTTTTCTTAGAACGCATGGACCTGGAAACATACAGTCTCCACGCACAGAAAAAGGAACATCTCAACCGCAGCATAATATGCCTTGTGATATTTGCTAGAGGGTCAAATACCTCATAAGCATACAAATCCAATAAATTCTCTGACCTACTCGTCACTAACCCTTTATATCAAATAAAACAAAATTGGTAAAAAGAAAACACGAACCTCAATCTCTGGCACGGGCAATGTGTGTTTTAGCTGTGTATAATAAGGCACACACAGAGAATCTCGAACCGTGAATTCAAACTCTGGACGTTTCTTCAGGGGACTGAATCCAGAGTGGCGACTTTTCTTGCTGAGACATGTGTAATGTCTCACCAGTCCCTAAGCCGCCAAGCAAAAACAAAAAGCGAATCACCTACAGCCGTGGAGTTTGGGAGTAGAACACCCAAGTCAGATCACGGCACTAGTGAAAATGTTTAGATTAATTATCTAAGCAGCCCTATTTATAGCTATTTTTCAGTTGTTGTATCTTTCTTCAAAGTGTGTGTGTGCGTGCGTGTTTGTGTGTGTGTGTATGTGGATGTATGTGTATATATGTGTGTATGTGTATATATGTGTGTGTAAGTATATATATATATATATATATATATATATATGTGTGTGTGCGTGCGTGTTTGTGTGTGTGCGTGCGTGTTTGTGTGTGTGTGTGTTCCGGTTCACACCCTTTAGTTTATGTT
Organism: Paralvinella palmiformis; assembly: GCA_025642065.1. Classification (NCBI taxonomy): domain Eukaryota; kingdom Metazoa; phylum Annelida; class Polychaeta; order Terebellida; family Alvinellidae; genus Paralvinella; species Paralvinella palmiformis. The sequence continues at coordinate 235,676 of JAODUP010000075.1, read as the reverse complement.
ACCTTCTCCTTATTATTTTTCATTGCTAACTTATCTTAATCATCGGGCAGCAGAACATTAAATAAGTCATTACATTATTAGACACACATAATCTATTACATATCAACTCCTATTCTAAACAAGATATATACGTAATAATAATAATAATAATAATAATAATGTGTGATATTTATACACTAAGAATGTGTATACGTTATAAAATGAATTGATGATAGTTTAAGAAGATGAGCGCCCAATTCACACCACGTTTTCTGCGGCCAATCTAATTTGTTGATATTTAAACTTTTTTCGTTTCATTTTAGTCTTTCAGCCAATTTGTAAACAAAAGAGCTTTTTCTGAACAAAAGAAATGTGGCTAAAAACGAAATATAGTCAAATCACGCACTACGTCATTAATTGGTTTCAATAGTCCTGACGTAACTGTGTTTGTGACGTAATCCGGACGTAATGGTTTACGGCTGTTTTATAATTCATTTTCATGTAATTTTTTAATTATATATAGATTTGTTAATGGTTAATTTTTTTGTTTCTTAAATTTTCTCCATGATCCTTTATCGTTAATTTCTTTCTTTCACGCCCTTACATTTTTGTGACGTAGGTGACATTGATGAGTGAGGTAACATCGGTCAACTTAAATTTACTCTAGAAAGGTGGCGTAAATACCAAATTTGAGGTAGACCGAAATGAGCTGATCATATAAACACGTCAGTCACATAATGTAACACCGGGATTCATACCCTAATCTTGCGATCTGCTGGGCTCTGCACTACCAGTTAGCTATGAGAGTGCTCCACGCTTTATTATTAATAATATTAGAAGGCTAAGTGCTCTACCATATGTTCCAAATATAGACTGCGAAAGCTGGTGGAGCATGAAATACATCAGCCATATCAGTCAGTTGTTTTCGGTGTGCTTGGCTCTGGTAACGTGTGATTCACGTACCTCAAGGGGACACTCCAGTAGATAAGAATATATTTAGCAGGGGAAAAACTATCACCAAATGGCGAAATAAGCACAAACTTCAGTATCCGTCACAGGTCACGAGTGTTTCATTTGTTTGTTTGTTTTTGCTAGAGGGATTGTTGGGAGAACGCTTAGATGGGGATTCGCCCTGAGGCTGTCATATTCGTTCAATAACATCAAATTCCAGTAGAGATGAAAAATTCATAAACAAATCATCATGCCTTTTACACGGTAACCGAAGCGAAGCGATCTAAATTGCGATTTGATTATAAATAGTTTATCGTTTCTAGTCAAATCTGTAGATCACTCTTAGGTATCAACGTAAGCTTAATGATAATACTGTCATTTTACGATGACGTGGTAATCTATTGAATTATTGTGTTGACAGTACAGCTTATCCTCAGTAATTCGAGCTACAACGATCCATTAAAAGTTATGAGATTATGGAATCATCCCAGAAAAAAAGGTCAAAACTTTTTTATCCCACATTTGGTTTGAAAACATAAAATAATAATAATATTTTTGAGCCAAAATGGCAGCTATTTTACGTGGCTATCTACCTGGAATGATGGAGACACAGATTAATCGGAATTTACTGCTTCAACACAGGGACTAATTTCTTTCTTTTTTTTAAATTAGAATTTACGATATATAGTATATTCATCGGAGAAAACCTTGCCACTTACCTGATTTGATGAAATTCCTCCTACTGTGGTGCCGCGGAAGAGATTCGAACCTGTGATCTCCCTCAGAGTATTGCCTTGGGTAAGGAGACCAACGGTTTAACCCAATAGAAAAAGTCCCCCTCTCATGCACGAGTAGCGGGTTCCACGCTCTAAGTCCATGAATAATTAGTTCCACTCTCTTAACTACGAAGCGACAGGGTCGACGATATTAATATTGTTATTCGAGAAACCTAAATTCTGACCCTGATATTTATCATATAAAAGATACTATAATTTAATCATACAGCATGACCCATATAATCCGAGATCTATGTTTAAATTGTCGGTGTGTCGATACAAATTAGATCGACCTCGAAGAGTTCGTAACAATTAACGATACGTGCCTACAAATCCATACTTCCAGCGTCCTACATCACGATGTATAAGATAAATGAAATAACAAGCTTTCCCCCCCCTCATATAACTAAATGTCTGAATCTACAGGCTTCGTTGTTGGCCAAATTGACGAAATATCAAGCTTCGCCATTAGCTAAACCAAATATAGTTGTGCCATAAATGAATAAAAGAAAGGGTACACTTGGCTATGCAAAATAAGCAAAACCCGGAGGTATTTCAACAATGTTAATTACAACAACAGCTACGATAACCATCAACGGTGTACAAATACATCGCTGTTAAATGTTCGCTAATAATAGTTCATTCGTCTATAACAGGGATACACCTATAGAGAGACAACTTTACCTAATGACTACCACATAAATGGTAATTATCAGTGGTTATATAACCGTAATAGGCTTGGCGAAATTCAAACACATGTTCTTTCACCTCACTAGAGTCGGCTAGAAAAAGGTTTATATATATGTGTGTTATCCTGCCTAATTATCATATGATAGTAGGGGTTATTTATTAAGTTGTCATCATCATCAAAATCGTCATTACCTTTTATATTCAGCATTATAACCAACATCATCATAATGATACTTGCTTTAGTATTTTGAACAATAATATATATTTTTATATAGTATCAAATTCAATCGGAAAGTGCTAGATCACTTGGATGTTTGAAACTTGGTTTATTCAATTATCCGACCCTATACGTCAACAGACATCAACTGTATAATATACGTGTTGGAAGAGACGCATTAAACAGATCTATCAAACGATGTTGTGATTGTACTCTCGGTTCCAGGCACCATCTGTCCGAGTTAATTTCGTCGACTCACCTGATGCTCTGGATGTCACTGTCAATTTTAGGTTTCCGTGTCATTTTCAAGGTAATAAAGGTCAACCAGGTTAAAAAATACCATTTTCACAAGTTTATTTGTCTAAGTAGTTTATAACTGCAACAGAAGCATGATAGTTGGCACAAAAAAATGTTCTGATCAATGTCAGATCCAAATAAGTGAACATATGAAAATACAAAATGGTGGCCATTCGTTTCCCGAAATGGTGACTAAATTGGTCTTTTTTTACATAACTTTGCATGTAATCATTCGATTTGGATAACCTTGGTGTCTATTTGTATTGTTGAAGCCATTTATGCCATCCTAAATCCTCTTCAGTATACAACTACTCTAGTTTTAGCCATTTTAGACACAGTCATTTAGTGGACCAGTCAAACATGAAAGGTCCCGCAGACATTTTTAAACGGTATATTATTTTAATAGCAGACATCCATATCGAAAACGAAAAGTCGCAGGATCACCAAAAAATAAATTGCTAAAAAATGCCGTTTTCACAAGTTTATTTGTCTAAGTAGCTTATTATTGGAGCAGAAGCATGGTAATTGGCATCAAAAAATGTTCTGAAGCATTCGTCAAATCGAAATAAGTGAATATTTGAAAATCCAAAAAGATGGGAGCCATTTGTTTCCCGAAGTAGCAACTAATTGTGAACATTTTTACATAACTTTGCACGTAATCATTCGATTGTATGTTTTCAAACATGCTGAAGCCATTTATGCTATCCCAAATCCTTTCCAATACACTATTACTTTAGTTTTAGCAATTTTAAACACAATACTGAAGATGCTCATTGTGTTAAGGGTACATGTAGATCAGGCCACATATTACCGACACACATCCTGCTCATTCGCGGGGAGCAATAAACGAAGCCACCAGTGTTATTAACCCCCGTGCACAACTCTACACAATTCTGCACTGGAATCGACCATATGTCAGATTCACTTTGTGGTGGAGGAGTTTGACCAAGCGCACTCTGATAATCCATACATCATGTTGTGGTCAGTTTATAGGAGTATGATTGAGATCTTGCTGGACTTCACCAGAGCTTAGAGGGATGACATATGGATTCTACACCTAGAAGCATTCACTGCGATGCTGCCATGTCTCACAATATATGACCACACACACTATGCACGATGGGGCCAGTTTACCTTGCAGACACGAAACTCCCCGAGAAGACAGCACCAGAAGTCCAAACAGAGTTTCTTGATGGAAACATTGTAGTGAAGAGGACCAAAAGGCGATTCAACCAAGTCCCTTCCGATCTCTGCCATTCTGACAGTATTCTTCTCGAACAAGGCGTGATGCTGATGATGTGAAGAAGCCTGCTACACAACTCTGAGGATTTAATGTGTCCAAGTTACACATGAAATCAGCCGAAGAGGATAGAGACACCTACTCAGAGACAATGGACAAACCTCTGGTTTCCCTGGCAAAAAAGACATGGCACCATGAAAGGTGAGGAAACCACAGGGTTATATGATGCACTAAAGAAGCATCAATCTAACACTTCTGCTGATCTGTACAAAGCTAGTGTCTACTATACAGAATGTAGAGAAAACAATCAAAGCTCACAGGAAGCTACTGCAGCATCTGCTCAATGTTGTCATCGCAAGTCCAACAGTAAAAATAGTGAATGTGCTTAAAAATGAGCTGTCTCCATTCCCACAATCATTAGCAAAGCCCGGAGAGATGAACACAACATCAAAGGCAGACTTGATCAGCATCTTGATTGCTGGACTTCACGCTTCCTCTGATATTTCAGATGCTGTTATAAAGACCTCTGTGCTGATTGATGGGCAACTGCAACGCTTTACTTTGAAGAACACATAACCAGGGTTGATGTTGTGTTAGATCGATATATAGGGAAGGACTCAATCAAGGGATTGGTACCATCAAAGAGAATGGGCAAATAGAAGCCAATTCGCAAGTTTATTGAAGAAAAACATGTCCCGCTCTGACAATGTATGAAGCATCTTCATTGCCTTGTGTGAAAACAAAGCCGATCTTGCCTGGTACTTATTGGATGTCATCAGGATAAAAGGCAAAGACCAACCAGAGTGATATGAAATGGTGACGGGAGGCCGATTCATCAATGCTATAGATGCAAGTTCAACTAGAAGAGATAAAAACAAGCTTTCAGGAAACCATGAAGAATCGGACACTAGGTTAATCCTGCACGCGTGTGAAGCAGCTGACAGAGAACATGAACGAGTACTTGTCATCTGTAGAGACACAGATACCTCGCTGCTTCTGGTGCACCTCGTGTCTGTAGTTGAAGTGTGAATGATCGCTGGGACAGCCAAGAAGAGGAAATCTTACCCAGTACATGAAGTATCTCAGCAACTTACACTGCCTGTGAGGGACACCCTACTCAGCTTCCATGCACGGACAGGCTGTGACACTAGTAACTAGTTCAGTCTTCAGTGGTCATGGGAAGAATTTCTGCTGGAAAACAATCCAGAAGCACCCATTTCTTGTCAGCGGAGTTGGTCATGATAGAGAGCTCGTATCAGTTGAAGAGTTGGCGAGTCACCTATATGGCACATCGAAACAGCCAACCATCGATCATACCAGACTGCAGCTGTTTGGTAAGGCCATGAAGGGTATGTAGATGTTGCCTCCAACTAGAGATGCCCTGGACCTACATGCAATACGTGCTAACTAATATGCAAAGATCTGGTTGCAAGCAAACAAAGAACACATAGATGTTCCACCCTTATAGTTGCTACCATGACCTGGAAGAGGGATGTTGAGTCTATGACAGCAGTCTGGACAGGACTCCTATTTAAAAGGACTAAAAGAACATGAAAGGCTTCAGCTTATGTAAAAACATACAAATAGACACCAATATCATTCAATTCGAATGAATCTCAGCAAAATTATGTCCAAAACTGGTTGCCATCTTTGAAAAAGTGACCGCAATTTTGGATTTTCAAATGTTCACTTATTTAGATTTGACGAAAGCCTCAAATATTTTTATGCCAATTGTCATGCTTCTGATGCAATTATAAACTACTTAAACAAATAAACTTGTGAAGACGACATTTGTTTACCTTGGTGACCTTTCTGACCTTAGAAAATGACATTAAAACTCAAAATTGGAAATGACATTCACCCACATCATTTTTGTCATCCCATGAATGCTTGATTCCACATTGATGTATGCTATTAACAAACAATGCCGTTAAAAAAATTAAGGCTTCGGCCTCCTGCCTACTAGGAACCCATTAGTACCCTATTAGGAAGGTATATGTGTTTTCTTGAATATTTCTATTAACAAAATTTAAGTAGAGTAGAATTCTTCAAAAGACTTGAAAATTTGATATAGAGCTATGTATTGCGGCATAGTGTCTACCGTGCCAGGGCCAGACTGTCAGTTGTAGTGAGACCGCAGTTGGATTCGAAGTTCCTAAAAGCATAGGGTCCCGCCCAGGAGTTAACATGGTCCTGATTAGCACATCACAGTGTTAAAAAGGAACCCAGAAAAACATTAATGTTACATGTAAGAAGGCTTATTATTTATTTATCCACACAATACCGATCATTCGTAATATAGACAAAGCCTGCTAGAGTCAAAATGTGATATCAGTAAATAAAACATGTAATCTTACCAAAAAGATATAAATAGAACAAAAACAGCTGAAAATGAAATATTATACATTTATGACAAACAAATGAAGATGTCAACAACCAATCACCATTCTTTGAAAAAAGTAGGTTTATATATATATATATATATATATATATGTTCACTTGTTCAGTATTAACAATAGATAAACAATATTTTAATGCAATTAATACATCAAATGTTTTTATTAGACATATAATGTGTGTAATTGTGATAAACTTTGGTCTACAATCCAATTATTACAGGGTGTACAGGAAAGCTGTATTGTACAATATTAAATGCTAAACTTCCGGCTTCCGCAAAATGAATCTAAACAATACAAAGATACACTAGCAAAGTTAGGACTAACACTAATGACATAGAAGTGGGGTTATGGTGTAGTAAGCAACATCCGTATCTCAATCAAAATACACACACACACACAGACAAACATATACGATAGTCAACCAGAAAATTTATAAATTCAGTCAAGATAGAACTAGTGCCCCCAATTTAACACATAACCCAAGAACTCACCGCTGAATGTTGGCAGCCAGTATGAACAAAACATTTCAACTTTGACAATAACAATGTGTTTATAATTATGCATTACCTTGAATCACTATTTAGGCTTCCCCCCCCCAAAAAAAAAAAAGAAGAAAATTCCGTCACCAAAATATTTAAAGTTATAATTAATTTAAATTAAAGCAAACGCATAAAGACAAAAGTAACAGGAGCATACATCTGATAGCTAGTCTGTATACATTACAGTTATACAACTGCTGACATGGAAAGCGACCACATTTCCTATTTGACTTTATTCAATGCAAACAACATACTACCTTGAGGCCCAAAAAATTTTAAAGTCCTATACAAGCACCAGCCGATAATTACAAGTACCACCGATTGAACCACATTAACCAATTAATTGCAATCATACATCCGTATCCATGGTATGTCCACAGTCAAAACTGCCATTTATAAAGTAATTTGTTTCATTTATCTAAACCATGTATGTTTTAAGTAAAGAAGAAAACATTTATTCTACTGAAAACAAAACCAATCTTTGACTTGTTTGAGGTAACTGCGACAGTCCAACATTTCCTCAACTTATCATGAAAGTGTGGTCGTGTGCAATAGCAGTACCTGCGATTATGGTTCTAACACCATCCCTACAACTGGAATCATATTCAACAGAATGTCACCAATGGTGTGTGTACACGTTATTGTTCCTTGACATTCTGTTCAAGCTCCGTCAAGTGTGTGTATGGTGAACCAGTATAAGAAATACATGTTCTAAAAGGCCACAATACAGATTATTTCATAGAAACAGCCAACCATACTCAGACACCCTAAAGATCACCATGTTAGCCTTAGTGTGTCCCCACTTTTTATCTTTCTGTTGTTCCCTCCGCTTCAGTTTTTCAATGAAATGTGCATCACAATGATTTTCATTAATAAGTATGATTCCAACAGTTGAAAAAGAAAACAGGCCATATATTACTCTTCAGGACCTCCTCAATGCCGTGGCTTCCATTCGGATTAGTTGAAAACATTGAAAACTGGCAAACATTTCCCCTAAGAAATAGTCACACGCAATCAAATAAACTTAACAGAAACCTGGATCCGTAGATGTCCGGATAAGCAGTCCGGATTACTGGTAGGCAACTACCTGTGCCGTATCAGATTTATTCGGACACAGTTAAGTAAATCTTCGGGCTACTTCAGAAAATACTGATGAATATCTTTGAACTGCTGCGGTGCAAGGTGTAGTGGGATGGTGATACCTCCTCCTGGTGTGGCTGGTATGTCCACTCTTCCAATGCACTGGCTGTCTGCACTACGATCGTGAAGCAGCTGAAATGGCAGCAAAGAAATGTCATGTCAACTGACAACAAATCAAATTCAGAGAAAGATGGTATGGCAAAATTCCTTTTTGTACAGTCTCTGAATAATGCACAAATGAACAGACACATGCGCAAAGACACACAGATGTACAAACAGATAGGTGTAAAAATGACAAAAAAAATTAAATATGTTTACAAATAGATAAAATTTTACAGTAACATAAATCACTCGCATAATACAACGTTTAGAGTGACTAATTATCTGTTTGATACAGTGTCAGCAATTGGTTACCTTGGCTAGAGCTGGTGTAGGGAAAGTAGTAAAGTCGGTTCTAATCTGTCCTCCTGTCTTCTGAGATGCTACGAAGTTGGTCACTTCAACTTGCAGCTGTTAATCAAATAGATTGCATTATATTATATCATATTACAGAAATATCTGCACACGGCTTATGTTTCAATTGAGAACTTTATGTTTCAAAGGAGAACTGACTACCGTAGGTCCCGGCCATTAAGCCGAGGATGGTTTTAGGCCTAAAATATCATGATTTATGGTGTTACCGTCCAATAAGCCGGCCTAAAAATCTTTTCCGTGTAGTATTTCCAGCCCAGGTGACGTTTGGAACATAATTCGTTATTCATACCAGTGTGTTTTGTATTCTGTCAATAGATCAAGGCAAATTCTAACCATCGTTTACGCAAACTGTTAGCGCATACGTAGGACCTCAAACTTAAATTAACAGCGTGATTAAACATTCAATGAACCGTATATGAAGTCAATGGCTTAGAAGTAATTAAACATATTGTGAATTACATCTACTACTGAGCCTTTGATGGTACGTTTTGGTCACTAACGCGGCAATAACCAAGACAATGTAAATTACCGGTATATGAGGTCAGTTAGTAACTATAACTCTCTATTGAAAATAAATTAATTAATCAGTAATTATCCCGTTATTAATATAAATATGCCCATACAAAATATGTATATGGGGGCACCCTAATGTCTATGCCACCAAACAAATGATATACGACGCTCTTGGGTATGGGATGTCTTGGGTATGAGCTGTCTTGTTACCGGCGCTGCCTTCGTGAAATGCAATTGTCAAACAATGTTTATCCATAATTACAAAAATCAGATAATTCTACATATAACTATTGATTTTCATTATAAAGCCATGTATAATTATCATCAACTTGTTTCACTTCTATTTTCACTCATGACTGCACGAGTTTAAATCAAAATAACGATTGATGTCCGTTTACATCTAGATCTAGACTAGGACCTAGGCTAGGTCACTAGCATCTAGATGGCTGCTAAAACACTGAAACATTTTCTCTCGATGACTGTTTTGTTGTTCCCAGGCTGTCGCTTAATCAGCACAGCCTCTATGTTGGAGTGGTTGAAAAATCTCCTCCCCCACCACTCACAGGGGAGCAGTACGGAAAGATGGAGCCGAAATACCCTGAGGGTGGTCACTGCCAGAGTTTTTTTTACGTCCTCAGGGGGTTTTAACGCCCCCTATATTATAAATAATTCAGCGGAGACGGCAGCGCCATTTAACGTGGTCAGCCACCCATGATGCTGTGAGCCAAGAAATTAATCCCTGTAAAAGTTTCGACCTCTTACGGGGTTCGAACCTGTGACTGTTGGCAATGACTGGATTTCTTGACACTGAAATAGCACCGGCCATTAAGCCGAAACCCCGAAATAAGGGTCAAATGTTGACACCAAGTCTCGGCTTAATGGCTGCGGACCTACGGTAAGAGGAAATAAGCCGATTTGCTTTGGATTTCTAATTGTTATCAGTGGATGTTTACAACACAGTAGATCATCAATTACTCAGTCTACTATAATTTTTGTCAATTAGCAATTGTAACATGTGGCTACTCAACTAATCAACAACTGAAGAAAATAGTTATAAAAAAAGATATCCGGTACACACCACAGTCATACGTGAAAAACACCACTTATCATCAGAGATCACAAACGATCCCTGATTGGTTGATGACTGGTGAATCATTAATCATCGATTAACTAATTTAGAGAATCAATAATTCATACAGATAATGGTAATTAATTGTGATCACTGTGATGGTTTTGGGATCACCGCCCTGGGTTGCCATGGATGGCTGCCCGCTGTGATGGACTCTCAGGCACCACCTTCTTGTCTATGCAGGGCATCTGCAATTTGGACCATGTCTGGAAGACTGTTGGTTTCAGCTCTCGGTGGTGCAGTGTAGCCAAGAATCTGTGGCTCATCCGGAACAGTTGCCAGGAATGTATCAAGTTGCCTTTTCGTGCAGTCAACATAGGCTTGCTTTTGCACCACTGTTGGGGCTGCCTTACTAATTCTGCAAATCAAGCAGGTATGTCCTCTACGTATGTGGTTTGATGACACTATGCTGTCCTCTCCAATGTTGGGAACTTGTCCCTCCAGAATATGCCAGGTTTAGCTAATCATATAAAGGAATAGATTCTCAGCTTTAGCTTTTTCAGCTGTTCCCATTAGTCTAGATGCCTGATATTTCTCTGGTGAAGGATCTCTGGATGGCTTCAAGAGTTTGAATATCCCCGTTCTCAGATGGAGACCAGAGCTGACTGCAGTAGTCCAGTTTTGACAGGACTAGTGGGACTGACTGATCTTGTCCTGAAAGTTCTGAGTATCCAGTCACACATTTTCTTTGCTGCATCTGCAATATTCTTGATGTGCATCTAAAATGTGCCATCTTTGCTCATCAAGACACCCAGGTCCCTCGCAGTTTCTTTTTCTGCAATTATACTTGCTGTATTTGAGTGATATGATCTAGTATTTTGTAGTTATTTATCTCTGCCATAAAGTACACATTCAAACTTGCCAAAGTTGAACTGCATGTTGTTATCAATGGCCCACTGATATACTGCACTGAAATCCCTTTGCAGTTCAATGGCATCCTCTTTGCTTGCTATGCCTTTACCAATCTGCATGCCATCGGCAAAGCTTGAGAGAAATGACGATATTACTGATTTGTCTATGTCACCAATTAAAATAAGGAACAATAAGAGCCCAAGGACAGATCCCTGAGGTACCCTCGATAGAACATCAGTTGGCTCAGACTGGATGCCATTCACTACAACAGACTGTGTCCTTCTGGTGAGAAAGCTACAAAGCCATCTCCCATGTTTACCTGCAATGCCAAGTTGTTTTAGCTTTTGCATGGTAATCAAAAAGTCTACTTTGCCAAATGTTTTTGCAAAGTCTAGGTGAAGGAGATCAACATTCTTTCATGATTTTGTTGAAATGAGTTACGAGTTAGCTTAGGCATGATCTGCCGGCATGGAAATCATGTTGATTTTTGTATAGAACTAGAAGTTTGTTTTCTTTTAAGTGAAACACAATATATTTCTTAATAGTTACTCAAATACCTGGGTCACGTGTGAAGTTAGAGCCACTGGCCTATGCTGTTTCTGTAAGCCTTTGCTGCCCACTTTACGTATAGGAATAATTATCGCTGACTTGAGGTGTGAAAATGTTCCTTGGTTCATAGATTTCCTCCAAATCAGGCACAGACGCTGTGCAAGTGTATGGCAGCGATTTTGGTGTAGGATTGCTGGATACCCGTCTGGCCCGGCAGCTGATGCGCTTGATACCTCTGCAATGGCATCTTTCATAATGTCTTCATCAAAGTCCAGGTCTGTAATTCTGGATCCTGGAAGTTTTTCCATATTGATGTTATCATTGATTCATACTGGGCTGACTGAATGTCCGCCATTTCTCAAGAGCTGGTTATTACCTTCTCACCATCAATGAGTCCAACTCCTGATTTTACATTGGTGAACGTCTTTGCATAGCTAAACAAGTACTTTATTGTACTTAAGTATTTTATGGCACCGGCTACTTTTTTGTTCATTGTGGGTTTAATCATTATGATAAGACATTTTGAGTTTCTTCTCAATCTCAGTTGCCTCCCTCATCAGCTTATTTTTCCAAGCATCAGAACTGCATCCGAAGAGCTGCTGATTGAGCTTGGGTCTTTTTCTCATCAAGATCGTTCGATCTCTTGGGATTCTGTTTTGAGATTTTCCATGATTACGTTTCCTGAATGGAGAATGTATTTGTGTGATGTCTGAGCATATCTCAATGAACTTTGTGACCATTTGGATCGGTGATAGGGCACGGAATTCTGCTTACCAATTTATGAGTGCAAGATCCGAGTTCATTCCTAACCAGACTGTTTGGTCACTGAAAAAGTTCAGTTTTTCAAGTACTGACACTAACACAGTCATATCAGTTTGTGGATCTTCTACATGGTCTGCATTACTTTTGTAGTTGACGCAGCCTCCTATAATAAAATGGTCTGAGAAGATGGTTTCTTTATAGGTATAGCTGTGCAGAATGTTGGGATTGTTTGTAAATAGGAGATCAAGTGTATTTCCACATCTATGTGCTGGTTCAAGCAGCACCTGCGTGAGAAATCATTCACTTGCTAAGTCCTTAAGGTCTTCAATCATGGCTTGTTCATCACTTGTAGCTCCTGTTCTCGTATCTCCACTGAGCCAGATGGCATGGGACAGGGTGAAGTCCCAAGTGAGAATTATGTCTGAAGTAGGTGACTTAAATGAGGTAAGAATGGCTGCTATTATGCCAAGCGCATTCCTAAATTCCACATCCATCAAACGATGACTACCAGCTTTGTCATTTGGTTGTCTGTAAAGATTAATGATCAGCAGCTTCTTGGTTTTTATGTACAGGCCCAGTATATCACTAATACCATCTGTGTATTGTAAGGCTGTTTGTGTGTTAACTGCTATATCATTTCTGATGTAGAAAGCCACACCTCCGCTGACTCTACCTTTCTTTTTATTCCTTTGTTGATCTTGGCCAAAGAGGGAATAACCCTCTATATTTACTTCAGCATGCAGATGTTCCCTTATCCAGGTCTCAGTGAGTCTAACAAATAGCTGGTTTGATCTTGCAGGTAGGGGACTTTGCTTGGAACTGTTAGAGGCTTCAGTTCCTGGGTATTGAGGATAGAAGAGTGGGTTAGAACTGTTGAGGGGGTGGTATCATCTGGACAACACCTGGATATGTTGTGGTTAGTCCAGGCACCATCTGGTATGCTGTACTGGGATACAATCCCTGGGGTTGAAGATCGGTACTGGACACTTCATTTCGGGTGGGGGTGCTGTCTATGGAGTGAGGGAAAATTGTGCTGGCTGCTGCATGGCTATTCTCTGGTCCATCTCTGACATTATCTCCACCAAAGATATTGATTAATCGATAATGATTAATCGATTTACAGAATCAATTATTCATCCAGATATCAGTAGAGATTCTTTATAATAGATTTACAGAATCAACCTCTCATTCAGATGGCCAATAAGTGCCAGAAAAGGTTATCAATTTATGGAAAATATTTACAAGTGTTTAAAAAATATGTATCATGAAAGATGCAGCTTCTGCATGTTTGTGCATGTGTGTATGCACGTCTGTGTGCATGCAAGTGTGTGCGTCCGAACATGTGTACGCAGGCATGTTTGTTTAGATGCGCAATGGTTGAATTACCTCTTTGAGTTTAGAATTCAAGGCGGCTAGTTGTCCAGCTCTCAGCTCCAGTTGTGCTCTGGGTGTTAGACTGTTTGAAGGTGGTACCCGTCCTATTCAACAGAAGAAATACAATTTGTACACAAACACACGCACAAATATATATATATATATAACACACACACACACACACACACACACGCACAAATAGAAACAAACAAACAAACAAATGCAGGCACACCATAAAAAAACACACACATGATATAATGACTCACCAGGCTTCCTCTTTGATATATCAACCACTTTGGGGCTAGCACATAGTTTATAGAGAGTCTGAAGAAGAAGAAGAAATATATTATGCATGCATACACACTAAAGATCAGCATACGTGGACTATGTATGTGAGGGTTACAGTACTGATCAGGCTTGGTTTGGCGTGGCTATGATGTTACAGATGTAGGATGCGCTGCGGGTTATCTCATCAAAATTCAGTTACAACGCATGCAAATATAACCTGAAACATTTCATACTATCCTCCTTTATATGTTAGTGGATGGTCAATATAAACTTGATAAGCAATTAATACCAATCGATTTAGAATTATAATGCTACAGCTATAGATATCTTTGCACAGAAATATTGACATTAAATATTACATCCACTTTCAGCTATAACAGTAAAGTAATATCACGTATAATTTAAATAAACACAATCTTTTATTTAGTCTTCTGGTTATTATTGGAATATTAAGCTTCGAATTCATCAACTTAATTATTACTTGTTAGATTTTCATTGTTGTATAGTATTATGAATAGGTATTTCAATATTACACTGCATAGCATTGAAATGCATTGTCGGACCCCCCCCCACCCAGTAATAATTGCTCAATGAACCATTATTCAGTTGAGCAAAAATATTATTAAAATATTATTAAAACTAAGTATTACCAAAACAAAACAATATGAAATGTTTGTGAAGGCTACATTCCTGTGGCCATAAGCCAGATGATTGAGGCTGTGGTCTGCCCCATTCCACTGATGAGGTGGGGGAGGCCTGCCTGTGATTTGTTTTAATTAAGTCAAGATGGAATCTGGGAGTGAAAGAATGGAAAATTCTACTCTCAATACCTGGGTTCAAATGCAGCAAGTATATTTACTTTCATTCTTTTGAATTCTAACTAACAGACACACATTATTTAACAAAAATTTATTTAAAAAATATATTCAACAAAAAAAGTACATTTCATTTTGTGCTAGCATTTGCCTTGAAATAATCATTTATTTTAGACCAATTGACTTTTTGAGTGAAACGTTTGATGTTGGTGAAATGGATTTCAGTCCTTTTGTTATTTGGGCAGATGGAACAGGATATACACTACTCCTTTTCTGTATAAAAGGTTTTCTTTTAGGATGGAACTCCTTTCCTGTGCATTGATGCAACTAGAAACTGAAATAATTATGACAATAGCCCCTCTCAAATATTTTGTGGCGATATTTAGCCTACAAAAACTACAAGACAAAAGCTTAAAATCTTGGTACAGAAACAACCTAATGGTATCACACACACAAACACGCATGCGCATGTGCACGCACACACACACACCCACATCCAAATGCTAATTGCAGGTCTTGCAGGGGCAACACATTTTGCATGTATGCTGATGCTGATTAAAAAGTATCCTAGCCATGTTTATAATGGGATACATTCACTGACTATCAAATTTGGTAATATTGATAAAAACATTATGATTCTAATTGGTCTAATCATGAAGACCTTCACTGGTACAAGAAAAAAGCCTCAACATTCCTCATTAGTTTATTCAAAGATCTCTGGCATCAGTTTATTTCGTGATGGTATCACGTTATGCTTACGGCATAGCCCATGCCACATAGATATGCTTCAGCTCGGTCTGGGCTGTCTTAGTTAAAGCCAGAAAGTTGTCACGACTAGGCTATTTACAGAATCATGATTCAATAAGAATCTATGTTTTTCTCAAGACAATACTAGTTGTAATTATTCTTGTCTAAACAATTATTATTAAGAGCTCCAACAGAAGTGCACATTCGTGTGGATCAACATATCACCCTTTGGGACACTTTGCATTAATTCAACTGGCACTGCAAGCTATGACTTTCGTGTACACACAAAGCAAGTCTGCTAATAGATTTCCTCATTATTATTCAGCCAATCATGTTCTTTTGTCCATAAATGGAGTTCTAAATAACACCACATAGATAATTAGTATGCGAACAAAACCTTTGCCAAAAACATATCGTCCAGCCATGGTTGCAACACGGTCCTGGTGCATGGTTTTGCTGTTGTAGAGAATCGAGTGTTAAGTATTTAATTCGCCTATCTTCTTGAATGGAACCGAAGCCATGTGAACATGTGCATGACGATATAGTTGTGGGTGGCAAAACCTGACTAACACTGATCTTTAATACACACCAGTTAAATCATGCCTGTAGGATCATATTTTTCCTTGCTATGCTCTATTGTCTAATTTAAGGGGCAACTGAAAAAAGTTAGACCTTACTCAGTCACTCTACCAATTAAATTGCTCACTTTCTCACTGACTCGCTCGCTCGCTCACACACACACACACACACACACACACACACACACGCATACATTCATACCTGGAGGAGGTCATCAGTTTCTTTGTACAACTTCTTGTATTTCTGTTCATCTACATCCGGTTCAGATTGTGTACCCTGACCACCGAGACGTGACGACCATTTTGGCACTCGCAGTACGGGCAGCTTGTCCAGCTTCTCCTACAAGAGCGAAAAGAGAGCAGAGAGCAATTTCATTGTTTTTCAATAACACACCATTGCCTGAAATGTCTTACTTATAAAATAAACTTTATACAAAATATTAACTTTGATAATCAAACCTATGTAACAACAAAACAAGATATAATCCAAAAAAAACATACGATAAAAAGAAATCTGATTTTTTAAAATTTCTTTACTGATTAGAATTATGCCTAGTGGCGAGACAAAATTAGATATATTTTGTTAGCTTGGCATGCAGCTGTCACATATCAGACTTGTTTGATAATAAGTAAGTCTATAATGTGTGTACCTTCATAGAGTTATACATAAGTCTTCGTTTTTCTCTTGCCATTTGCTGAAGTGCTTCTCTTAGAGCTTCATTCTGTAATATGATATGGCATGATATGCTGTTTATTTTCAATTTCCAGACATATAAAAACCTACCAGGTAAACATTAAATATTAATACAAAAGTATATTGATGGAAATTGGGGGACCAATGTAGCTGAAGCTGTCTTCCCATTGGCCCATGAAACTATATATATATATATATATATATATATATATATATATATATATATATGAATACTAAGTCATGGGTGGACATATTAAAGAATACCAGAGACCAGGTTAGGGAATGGAAAAGAAATGAATGTTATTTAACTACATTGGTAACCATTGCAAAGATGATGCATACCTTTGACTGTAACTGCATAAGTACACAGTAAATTCCTTTTCACGTAATATGGAAATTATAAATAGGAAATTAACCAGAAAAGGCACAGTGAAGCTAAACTTCCTGGATATCATAATTAAATCTGAATCAATGGCACTCACGATGGAGTGAACGAAACAATATAAATGGAATACTTCAGTCGTTTATTGTGGTCCAATATAAAAGCATAACACGATACAACCCATAACACCAAAACGTCAGTGTAGCCATTATAGCCTAATACCAATCTCTTACCTCTTGTAGGAGAATTGGGGAATCTTTTACTCCCAAAGTGGCAGCCAGCACTCCTAATATGTGACACAAAATTAATAATCAATTACAGAAGACTAAATTTGTAAATGACATTACAGGAACAACATATTTAATCGTGATAATCTTTATCATGTTATAAAATAAGATAACCAAATATACAATTAAACCAAATCAATAGACAATTTACGCGACGACTGCGCCATCTAGTGAATGTATGTTTGCGAGTCGCGTTTCACCGGGCTCGCTGAATCACGTGATAAAAACGTTCTTTTACCAAATCGTAAGATCACGGAGATCACAATATGAGGGAAAAAATAACCTGTCAACTTTCCCCATACAAATAATCTTATCTATTAGTAAAAATAATTCTATGTTAAATTTAATAAAAATTAAACTCCTCCAAGAAGTTGTAGATCAGTTTAGTTCTGTGAATCCCCCGAAACTAAAATTTACAAACAATTAGTGAATTACACTTCTTGTTCCATGCTACTGCATGGCTTCACTAACCCGCAAACTACAACAAATGTGGGCTGTGCATGCGTCACTGAAATTGTCTCTTAATTTAAAATAATCACACTTAAACAATATTGACATTTTTCTCGAACTCAGTCTTATTAGTTATGGCACTAATGAAATCACGTTCCTCCGACAAACTGCCCATCAATTTAAAATATTTTTTTGAAGATGTCATTTTTCAATAACATCCGGTGTCGATTAATTGATTTTATCTGTTTTCTGAATATAATAATTTCATGTAATACACTAAAACAGAATCCAATCAACTCAATAACATAATTTTAAGAAGACAGAGAACGTATTTTAATAAAAAATATTAGACTGAAGAGACCACAAACAAGTATAAACAGTAAATTCAGTATGTTTTATCCAGAAAATTACATTATGACATTACCCGATTGACTAGACTGTCTGGATAGGTTTTCGAGAAGCGACTTTTTCGACAACACTTTGAGACGTTCCTTCAACTCGGCCTTCTCAGCTTCCAATGTGTCAATATCACTCTGAAGAGCATCTAATGTCTCTTCAAATTCCCTGAGAAATACATAGACATTTCCACAACACTGTAGCATAATAATTTCTGATTGACCTATTTGTGTGAGCCCCTAAGAGTAGTCATTTTAGTCTAATTCATAAGAGAAATTGAAAAATCTTTCTGAACTAGATAAAGAAAATGTGTACTCCACTAATGTACCAAATATTAAGTTTCATGTATCTTTCGTCTTACAATATTTATTCAGCACAGGTGCGTTATAGGAGTAGACAGAACCACATTTAAAGATTTGCTGCATTTATTGTATATACTTGCGTATAAGTTGGACTTTTAATACTCAGAAATCGACACCAAAATCGAGTGCATCTTATACGTGGGTCAGACTAAAAGGCAAGGTAATATTTGGCATAATTTAGGGGGAAATACAATAATATTATCTTTCACCCATAATAATGAATATATGAACAATAAACGAATTTAGTAGCCGTGTTTTCTCTGTTGTCTTTCAAAGCCAAAAACTTAATCCTGATAACTGGCACGATTATTTAATCCGACGCTCGAATTAGTGACGTGATCACAAACTGTGACAAAGTCAAAGATGTGTCATTACTATAAAAATATGTGAGCGTGTGTAATTGAATGAACTGCTAAACGAGGCAAAGAATGACACAAAGAATGACCATAGAAGCCACACCAAAGGAAACTTATTACAGCAAACGCTGTGTTAATTACTTCCAAAGCTGGTACACGGGAACTACTAATAAACTACTTCAAAAAGCCATTATGGAAACGAACACACAGCAGCAGGCAACCCGAAGTGGCTGTTGTTACCTATTGTCACATAGTGGGTGAAAATTGCCTGGGATTAAATCAACCCCCGCCATCATTACCAAATTGTTCAAAAGGTACTCTATCAGCAATGATCTAGATGGCACTGATGATGGCGAATTGTGGGCTGAACAGCACAACAAATACGACACTGACTCCGACCAAGAAGACGACGACATGTATGACGGCAAACCAACTGATAAAACAGATGTTCAGGGAAGTGAGTGATGATGATGAATTTTGGGGGTTTTAATCAATATTGCTGATTTTAGTGCATCTTATATGCGTGTTCGTCTCCAGGTAGATTTACTGGTCCTAAAAATAGGTGCTTCTTATATGCGAGTGCAACTTATAGACAAGTATATACGTTATTCACTTCAATGTCTATACAGGCAGTGTTTCTTTAGTTAATCACAAACACACAGACACACACACAGATACACAGACATTGGACTAGCTGTAATGAAAGATAATTCTTGGGGGCTTATATAGGCGATGGAATTGCTGTAGTTATATCTTCAGTTTTGGTTTTCATTTATCAAAGCCATACATCCTAGTGGCAGAGTCATCAAAAACTCCTCTTATAATATAAGTTATATGGACCAGGATGCTGAGATGTGGGACATATCACTTGTTTGAAATATTATTTGTAGGAAAACTATAATGGCAATTTGTATAGCTACAGGGTTCATACACATTTTGACATCTCAGATTCCAGGACTTTCCAGGACCTTCCAATGTCAAATTCAAGGACCTTTTCAATGAATTCACAAACTTTTAACGCACAAAGATACAAATTCCAGGACTTTCAAGGCCCCTCTACAAAACAAAATCCAGGACTTTCCAGGCCTGGAATCCAAATTTCCAGGTTTTCAAGGACCTGTGCGAACCCTGAGCTACGAAACTGTTCTTCCACACCCAGAATTTAAACCATTCATTAATTGTGAATTTACTCATTCAAACTATCAATAATTTGTACCAATCATTAACAAAGTGTTTAATCTCAACTTGCCCCACTTACTTTTCCTTCTTTTTAGCCATCACAGTAGCTTCGTCAAGTTTCTGCTGAATCTTTTCAATCTTATCATCGCAGTCTTTGTTGGTATTCTCTAGTTTCTTCTCCAGGAGACTCATCCTTACTTGTTGCTGGCTGAGCTCTTCTTGCTGGCAGAAAATAAAGATGGGGTGACATTGCTTTAAATA
>JAODUP010000075.1:0-212500 GCA_025642065.1 Paralvinella palmiformis | reverse complement strand
TAATCATTAGGTTCAAAACACAGATATAGGAAAAAATAACTATTAAGTATTTACACTGTGGACACTAGTTTACCTCTGCCTTTTCTCATCAAATATTCAACGGCCACATGAAACACACAAAGCAATTGTTAAAATTGCATAAAAAACAAAAACACGAGACAGGCAGAATATTTCATATTCTTGAAGACAAATCTCTGATGAAGACCTCTTTATCATCATCATCATCATCTTCATCAGCATTATCAATTATATTTTTGTTTAATGAACTTAATAACTGAAACTCTAGTATAATTTCAAATATATTTATCAACCGAAACGATTTCAAATCGACCAAAAACAGTAGTCATATGTACTTACATGTTTTTCTTTTGTACCATCAAAGTCGTACTCTCCATTTTCCATGGCAGTGGATATCTTAGTCAAGGTAGTAGATGTTGTACCACAAACAGACCTGAAGCAGATAACACGACATCAGAGAGTGAATGTGAGGTTCATTTACCATATTCTTCCGTGTATACCGCACATTCAAGTATAACGCACTCTTGTTGACCAGAAAAATTGTCTAGAAGAACCTAGTTTTTGGTGTATAATGTGCAGGAGAAACCGGAAAATCTGCAGCTGGACTTGCACACCATTTCTTCCGTAATGACGTAGATCTACACCCTCCGTGTATGACGGCCTGAGTCAGATTTTGCTCGTAAGCCTAACATCAAAACCTATTCACCAAAACCTTTCATTTCCATTCATAACTGTTTTGGTGTTATAATTAATAAACAAAGTTGTCTCAATTATGAGCACTGATTTCTATTGTATTGCTAATCAATGAAATAAGACACATAAAACATGGTTCATACACATTCTGACATCTCAGATTCCAGGACTTTCCAGGACCTTCCAAGGTCAAATTCAAGGACCTTTTCAATGAATTCACAAACTTTTAATGCACAAAGTTACACCCATATTTCGGAAGAAATGTAACGACTGGATTCCTGTATGCTTATGATTAGAAATATAGATCTATATGTCCAAATTCCAGGAATTTCAAGGACCTCTACAAAAATTCCAGGACTTTCCAGGCCTGGAATCCAAATTTTCAAATTCCAGAACTTTCCAGGTTTTCAAGGACCCGTGCGAACCCTGTATAAATCAAGGTGTTTCATGAGTTTTTACAGTAGTTATTTATGCTCACACCCTGTATAATGATCCTTATAACCAATTGATAACTGAAGGTGTTAAAGATAATAGTTAGACAAACCAGGAAATTAAGTGATTTATTATAATAACCATTAACACAGTTCAATTAAGTTTACAGTATTATACTCAACATCGGGGGTTAACTGTCCTATTAAAACACTACTTCAATATTAATGAAACAACTGGACGTTAGAAGGAACACACAATTATTTTATCATTAACGTAGCAATAAAATATATCAGTCTGTCTATTTTTTATTTTCTTTAAAAAAAACTGGATAAATTTAGTTATGGTGTATACTGTGCATCACCGAAAAAAACAAGGAAACAGTGAAAAAACTGTGTGTTATACATGGAAAAATATAGTAGCATTGGCATCAGTCATACCAGGATCATATAGCTGAGGGAAATATCCCACCAACATTGGCTACTTGATTCAGTTCAGACACTGACCTGTAGGCTGACAGTATGGTGCCCACAGGAACCTGCTATACGACATGCTATAATTTAACTTAAATGAGAGCTTGGCACTGATGGTTGATTTCATTTCAGTTGATTAGCCTAGGTGCTGGTTACATGTAAAATATATGACCGAGAAGCATCTGCCCAGACAAATAAATCCCAGATAAACAGGTATGAGCCGGATTCCATCCCACAACCTGAAGGTTTGCAACATGATGCGCTAACCATTGCACCACCAGGATGTGCTCCCAGGACTGATGGAGATTTTTCTATAATTAACGGATTTCAAGGTCAGCACCTTCTATTCCCCAAGATGTGTCAATCCAGTATTGAAACTATTACAACAAAAGACTGTTGGCATTTCCAATTCTTAAAATTTATATAACATTTTTAGTGAATTCTTAAAACATTGTATTACCATAGATACCTATGTTTAAGGTGATCCTGTATATAAGATCAATATATCAGTCAGTATCACCTGAAACGGACTAACTCAAACATAAGATGAGGCAGACTCAAAAGCTTTCAGCCAGACTACTGTAGTTTACTACCTTGAGCAGTTAAGTAACACTGTTCTGGTTAATGTCTATTGTAAAAATGAATATATTTTTAGAAAAGAAATGGCTGCCGACATGGATCATCCGTCATCAATAAAAGTTTATGTTTTGTTCTTGTTATTTATGTGTGTGTGTGTGTGTCTGTGTGTGAAAATGGTGTGCTTGCTTCTTTTGATCTTTGGGTTGCGGTTAGAAATAGGCTTTAACTCTGTACGGTCTAACCTCAATTTGATGCCAACTTTGGGACCTGATAATTTGATGGATTATACCCATTGAAAACTTATTGTATTGTATTGTAGTCCTAAATAAAATTATACTAAAATATGTTAATATGTGTTAATTAAAATTCACATAAATATTGTGCATGTATACAAATACATGTACTGATGCACTTAACACTGAGAATATTGTAAATGGCCTCATTTTATCATTGCAAACAGTACCTGAACTGGTGCTTCATTATAAAACGACTTAGACATGATAAGTACTCTAAACTAGAGTACAATACATAAAATATTTGTCTTAGACAGTCATTTGGTGACATTCTCAGCTGATATTACTTTCCATAATTAACTGCCTAAATGCTTGTTGGATTTCTTACGCAGTGTGACATATCTGATAGGACGATGTAGAGCTGACACTCACCTTAAATAGTTGAAGGCATCGGCCCCCTTCTTGCCACTGACTTTACTGAAGGATTCGACGGCCAGATTTTCGAGATCTTTGGCTGGTAATCCATGATCCTCTAAACAGGGATTAAAATATACACAGTATTAACATATAAAATATATCAAACCCAGTCTGTGTGTGTGTGTGTGTGTGTGTGTGTGTGTGTGTGTGTGTGTGTGCAAGGACTGGTCATGGGTCTATTTTAAACAATCGTACATGTCATGCCATGTAAATGTCTAAAATCAGATAAAATTAAAACTTAAACTTAAATCACCTCATTCCCAAAAATAACAAAATAGCCCATGAACAAATCAGAAAGATGTTTCAAAACTGAAATATATCACCCTGTGTGTGTGTGCGTGTGCATGTGTGTGTATGTCTAAAAGGATTATGTACATTTTACACTGATGTGCCAACCTGATTGTAAAAAGTAAATCAATATCACTGTACGTGATTAAATACACCCACAACTATACATGTATACTTCATGAACAAAAAACTGAAACAAAGCAGCATTATAGAGACAACAAACTCTCAATCAGTAAACTATAAATATCATAAGACAAGCCAAAAACTTGGTATCATCAGCTACCTGCTCAATAAACATTTATACGTGCATTTTGTTATCAGAAGCTGGAGTGAACTGCTAAATATTATAAGAACGAGATTCTTCCTAAGTTAGGTCAAGTCTATATGTGTACAGGTAGGAATCTAGCAAGAACATCCCAAGCCATGCATGAAAAGTCAGTGTAATGAAGAAGTCAGAAATTTAATGTAAGAAAAAAATCGCACCTATGTCCTCTTCACTTTTACCACCTAAATAGGAATCAAAAGTCACATGGTTCAAATGAGCTTCTTGATGGAAAATATATTATTGAAAATAGGCTGCATGAAACCATAACAGATTTGTCTCTTCGCGGATGAATCTTTGGCTCAGATGTGAAAACTAAATACTAATTATTTAGCACAAATTAATAAATTAACATAGAATAAATGTGATTACAAACAGGTTAGCACTGCAATTCAATTCCAGTACATAAAAATTAATAAATTTAAAAAAAATTGTGCTTCAATGCGGGCAGTGAAAACAATCTTCATCAACACAATGTAGAAAGATATTAATGTTATCAAATGGTACCAATCATTTGGTTATAGTAAAAGCTTAATTAAACAAACAGTAAATATAAACATTGTCATTATCATCAAATGCTCAGCAGTAACAAAATCAAAACATCATGCTTTCTTATTAAGAAATAAAACGTGGTTCTGCATCATTGTACATACAATCACAATTACACCACAACTGCAACTTATTACAACATGCATTTCGCACACAACTGACCCCCATTTTTGTGGTTTGATTGCATACCGTAGATTTGACATCACGTTGTTTTCTTAATTAACCGCTGCACAATATCGTCATTTTCATCATCAGTAGTTATTATTATTATAATTTATCATCATCATCATCATCATCATCACCATCATTCATCCCTCAGAATGTGCAAGTATT
The DNA here is from genome assembly GCA_025642065.1 of Paralvinella palmiformis. Classification (NCBI taxonomy): domain Eukaryota; kingdom Metazoa; phylum Annelida; class Polychaeta; order Terebellida; family Alvinellidae; genus Paralvinella; species Paralvinella palmiformis. The sequence goes on along the minus strand of JAODUP010000075.1, from coordinate 208,106 downwards.
ATAACTGTCTTTTCTTATTATTTAGTGCCTGCATGTAAATATTTAAATATCATTTATACAAAATGTATTAACTGAATTGTCATTTTGTTGTTTTTATCTTCATGCACCAGATGGTGACGCCTCTAAAGCAAACAAAATTTCAGTACTCTAACGCCATCCCGGCGTGGGCATATCTGAAGGTTGTTTCATCTTTCACTTCGCTTCATTACCTTTGGAGGTCGCTCGGCCCATTTAGCCCACCATGTGCACAAAAGTGGCCGTAAAACATCAATCATCATCATCATCTAATGCCATCACAGCATCTTCAGTTTTGCTTTTTATCCCCAAGACGCAAAACTCGACATTATGGCTCTATTCCACTGCAGAAACCATGGTGAACAAACCATTATGTATGTAGTCATTTTTTCTATATTTCTTATCACAGCAGTGTTACGCCATATTACGCGATAACGGGCAGCGACAACGACAACTACCATACTAACCGCTCAACAAAATCGTCTGCTGCAGAGCACTAGAGGCCAATTCCTGCAAGACTTGTACCACGTCCGACATCATGCTAACACACTTCGACAAGTTCTCCTGGACCTGTAACGAAAAGGACAAATGAAAAGTTCAAAACAAACAAGTTTCATTAACCAGAACAAGCTGAAATATTTTAAAAGAAGCAGTTCAAAATATACAATTATTTATGCGGCACCAATTGTTTTGACTGACTGAATACCAAGAAAAACTTGATCCCTCTAATCTGCTAACCATCTTCGGTCAAAAGAACACAACCTGCCTCAAACAACCACCTGTTCTTAAGGTTGACATAAAATAGTCCGAAGAGTTATATCGGTTCATGAACTTGGATAACTGAATTATTAATGGGCCTCACACATAATGTAATTGATAGACTACTGACAACAGATCTCAGATAATGGAATTAAATTCTACTATTATTTGTTTATTTTGGGACGTCAGAAAAGCCAGCAAAATTTCAACTTTATATACATGAAAAGACTTCACACATGCATGTGTGTGTGTGTGTGTGTGTGTGTGCTATGACATCTTTGGTAAATAAATCTCTTGATAGTTACTCTATTTACTCTATACATTTGTCCATAATCAAATAATTAATCTAAATTGGACCAAATCAAAGAGTAAATGAATTATTTCAAAATAATTCTGCAAAATGTGGTTTGTTTGACCGTTAAAACACGCTAGTTCATAGTGGCTTGTCATGCACATGAGAAAGGAGACTGGTGCATCATAAGAGGCAGATTGATATATATTCGTCTTGTGTTCTACTTAATTTATAGGTAAATTTTGAAGAAAGCATGCTCAGAACATTATGAATTTATTGATCAAGATGAACAGCTTGCCACAGTTGCACAGCCTAAACTTAGACAAGCTTAACACCACAACAACACATCACAAACATACATAACTGTCTGTAGATGCAATACAAACTGATCGAACTGTGACCAACCAGCCAAAATGCACATAGTAAAGGGAAAATGGAGAGTAGCAAAATCCTAAAACACAGATATTAAGAACTGGACCAATTTTGGTATTATAATAATTATATTTGAAGGAGCAGACATTTGATAAAAATAAAGAGGGGACTAACATAAAAAGTAAATACTTTACAATATGACAATATTATTGGATCAGTTGGTAATTAACTGCACTGCAGACACTTTTAGTCAACATGGGTCAATCCAGATTAGACAACACATGGTTCCCACAGCCAAAGCATAATATTTATTCACAGGTTTTTTTTCTAGGTGGATTTTTTTTCCCAGCAATATTTATTCCAGGACATTTCCTGATTTTATAAAATTCTGGGACCTGGAAAATGAATTTGTTATTTTCCAGATTTTCCAGGACACATGGAAACCTTGTAACAATGTGCATTAACCCAAATTTTCTTACATCTTTTCCAAACGATAGAGGCATGGCCGCAACACCTTTCTGTTCACGTGGTATGTGTCTCTTGATCTGGAAGAATAGATGAAATGAAACATTGTAAAAACAAGTGTATAAATTATCTGAACTGAACTATAGCCTTTACTGTAAAAAAACACAATTAATTAAGTGCAGGTATAATAAAAAGTGGAATTATTTCTAGTTCATGTATGTGTATATGTAGCTGTATGTAATTATGCGTGAATATATGGATGTACATAGATGTACATACTTACATATGTACATACATTCAATTATACATACATATGTGTGTGTACTAGATGTATGTGTATATAGTTTGGTGTGTGACAGATTTTACAGATGAACACAGCCAGAAACAGTAGTTTATAAAATGTTATAAATAAACTAATTCCAATAAGTTGCTTTTACAAACATCACAACACATTTCATGACTTGCCGCAACTTTAACCGGATCCCACTGGTTACACCCCAGCTTCGGAGCTGATTCTCAGAATGATCTCTTTTTATACATTGCTGTGTGCCATCAGAAGAAAACAAGTCCCAGGTCACAGCTTGCAATTTTGTAAAATATAGCTTAAATGCATTGGTGCTGTTCAACTCAGTATTTTGATTATGAAACGCATTGTCTTGCAATGATCTGAATCACATACAAAATTCCAAGTGCAATTGGAACAAAACTCCTGTCGTTGTTGTTCTTCTTCTTCCCTTTTGCAAGTGCATGTTCCCGGGTATGCAGTGAGGTTCTCCACCCAATGTTAGTGGTTAACCAGACAGAGATATATTTTATAATAATGAACATAAATTATTACAGCTGGGACTAGTCTTGTGTATTTCACTAACTAGGAAGAATAGTAGGAATGCCCCTTGACCTAAACCAAAAATGAGAATACCTCAACATGGCGGAGCTGGATTTGTAGCAATCTAAATCCATGAATAAATTATTATGAACCGCATCATGGCCACTTGATCATGCTAACTAACACCAAAACAGCTCAGTTACCTTTCTGGCATTGACTCTGATCTCGTTTGTGTAATTTTCAACATCTCTCAGTGCGATGCTGATGTCACTGGTCTCATGTCCTGGCTGGAAAAAGGCACATTCATCCTCTTAGTCTAATCAAATCATTGAAGCAAAATCCTGGAAATCTAGCCCTGTATTAACTAATAATTTCTACGACCAAGATTGCAAACATTTGCTTGAAGTATCAGTTTAAATATGCAGAAAAATATTAACTATCTAGACTTCCAATTAAATTATTTATATTATTCAAGAGATAAAAATGCAAATACTTAAAATATTCCTTTACCTGTAATATAAGCTTCAGCCTAGCCGTGTCAATATGAATACAATCACAGGCAGCTAATAATATACGAACATTGTCTGCCATAAAGTTGGTACAGTTCAGTTTCTCATTAGCTAAATGGACACTATAGAGATGCTGAAAGCAACATGATATCAATTAGTGTGTGTGCATGCATGCACACACACACACACACACACACACACACACGCATATACAGCCTTTTCAATAGCATTGGACATCCGATGTTATATGTAGTGTATTTTACAGTCCCTCATTGCCTATTTTATTGGCAGAAAATCTGTCGGCTAATTTGGTTTTGTCGAAAAAGTGGCCTAGAATGCACCAAATACTCCATTTCCAACTTTTTCAGGGGAGAACGCCTAACCTTCCAATGGAGAAGGGTCACTACTGCGTTAGTGTAACAATCACTACCCTACAGCAAGTCCTTCACAACAACCCCCTCCAGATCACACACACACAATATATATATATATATAGGTGTGTGTGTGTGTGTGTGTATGTGTGTGTGCAAATAGATAACACATTAAACTGACCTCAATCTATAAAAGAAGATATTTTGTTATATTTACTAGTTGTATATAACAACACACACACACACACACAAATTATAAATTCAAAGGTTTCTGGCCAGTTGATTTTATTGATAATGCTATTAATAATGATGACACCTTGTATATGATCAACATTAACATCAACCGAGCTAATAATGTTATCTTAGATCTTCGAGTCTTTTAGCTTACCTGGAAGAAGCTGATGGCTTTTTGTAATGGCTCTAAGTTGACTGTCTCATCTAACTGTAACGGATGAGATGATATCAAAGTTAGACATGCTGAGAAATAATCTGATTATATAATTACAGTCTTGCCTACGGCAATATTATATCATTATCCAGGCTTGTATATAACCAAATTAAATAAATTACAGTCCTGTGTGTAACAAGACTAAACGTTTAGTCTCTTCTATAACCGGATTAAATTATTACAGCCTGGTGTATAACCGGATCAATCACAGTCCTGTGTAATACTGGATTATGTAATTATAGCCTTATATATAACCATATAGTCTTCCAATCATATTTATTTAATGTTTTATTATGATATGGATATTATAAAGTGTAGCCAGAAAACATTTTCAGCTAATATGAACTATCAGCACATGGTGACATTAATAATTGATACAACTAAAACAATTAGTCTAGGTTTCATGTTAAGTCTGAATAAAAAAATCATAAAAGTGATATGATTAACCAGGTAAACGTGGGCGAGAAAAACTCTGTCACTGATCTGTGCTCTGACTTGCCTATGGCAATTATTTAGCTCGGCTGCATCGTACAGTGTATGAGCTATGTTTACATGAATTCCAGATTTTTGCATGAAATTCACCACCACACCACTGAAATAATTTTTGTTCCTGTTAATCGTTGTTTATGTTTTTTTTATAATTGATTGGTTTTCTCGAACATGGACAAATTTAAATTTAGGACGTTCAAGATTGACATAATACATGGATGATATGCCCGAGTTATAAATGGTTTGCATATGAAAGTTTAACAATATATACCAATTCAATTCCAATATCGGAATTGATTATTTAAAAAAAAAATGGAATTGGTATGGATAAATTTGGAATTAGAATTGACGTTTCCTACAAAAACAATTTAATCCACAAATTAATTTGATTAATGAATTTTTTTATTCAGAAATATTTCCTCTATGACAATCCTGCTCGGAATATAAACTACTCAGAGTAGGTATTCCAAGTGGGTACTGGGAGCAGGTACTTGGAGTACCTACTCATGGCAAAAAGTAGCAGGTAAAAAACGGAATTGGAATTGATACATTTAGAATTGATAAATTTGATGTGGAATTAGAATTGACCACATGGAATTCACCCCATGTTTGATATACACTTTGTGTAGCATTCTGTAGCTTATCATGTCAGGAATGGGATTTTCTATAGAATTATTAATACAATATTATAAAGTTCTTGGTATGACTAAACTGACACAGTCCTAGAATTCCGTGCATTTCTTCCACCTCAAAGAACTACAAACAGCTGCAATTCACTGCACACAAAATGAACACATGATTACCCCATATTTTGCTACAAAGCACTATCCCAGTTGTGATATTAATTGGACAAACCATTAACCTGAGGGCACAAACCACACAAGTCCCAGGCAACCAGGCTACTTATTGTTCCAGTTCTGGGCTAACCATAATTCATCATGGGCAAAATATTTTTTAGTTTTTTTTATATATAATATTCTCATTCACATAAAAATTAAATAACAAACAGTTACCAAGTAAAATAAAAATCCTTTACTGAAATTGTAATCCTAAACTTGAATTATTAATAAAGTTATGCCCATAGGACCATGCATGACATATCCATACTTGTGGTAATAAGAACTCGCCTAATTTAATTGTCTATCATTCCACTTAGAAGCCATCACAAATCATTTTGTCGATTGTGTTTTGAACATCACGGTCCACTCTTACCATACAATGGCCGGTGGGTTTTTTGCCAACTAGAGTTTCTCCCATCAAAATATCTGGTAATTTGAGTGAGCCTATGAGGAGTTTATAGGGGAACTGTTCAAATCTGCTATGGTTATACAGAAATTATTGCATGCACCATGACTGTGCCAGTGGCAATGTTTGGCGAAATAGGATTTGTTACTGTACAGACAGCTGCTGATGTAAATAACTCCTATTAGCAGCCATATCTGGTGTGTTTGTTTACCAAAATATATTGGTGGATCTTGTTGTATCAGTCACACAGGTTTTTCTCATGTATCAGACGACTATTTCCTCATATTATACATATAATACTAGTATCCTAAATAAGAACTGTACAATAAGTGCCTCTGTTTGTGATAAGTATTAATAATAAATATGTTATTACCACATATCACTGGTTTCTACACAAAATAATCCACTATAGAATTTTAACACTTTCCACAGATGACTAGATCATTCATTACCTGATCATTTCTCAGCAGTTCTATAAACATGTCAATAGACTTCTCACGGTTATCAAGTTCAGATAAAAGTGTCCCTATTTTCAGCAGCAGATCTGTACTACATGTGTTCAGTGCACTGTGGATATAAGTTATAAATATATATATATATATATATATATATATATATAATGATCATCACTATAACACATTCAAATATTATATTAATTTGGCATTCAAGTTATAGAATCATGAGAATTTGTACTTAATCTTCTCATGAGTCAAACACCTCAAATAGCAACAGGTTTAAATTATCTGAGTCACTCTCTCTCTCTCTCTCTCTCTCTCTCTCTCTATCTCATTCTTCATCTCATTATTTCTCTAATATGCATGTCCACACACACACACACGCTAACCTCTCATACTGCTTCAGTGTAGCTTGTAGTATGCACAGCTGATGAATAAACTTGTTAGCAAAGCTGTAAGCATCACTCTTGTGTGTCTTGAGTACTGCCTCTTTGTCTATTGTCCCCGGTACATCAAACTGAGTAAAGAAAAAAAGAATACTCACAACAGATGACATTGTGACTTGACCTCCGTAACAACAACAACATATTACACACTTTATCTGAATAATAAAGTGTAAAAAAGAGCCATAACACGTTCAACAGACCAGGTTTAGAACACAGTTTTAATTCACCAAATGGCAAGGTTAGTACTGATCAAGTACTACACAATACATACACAATCTTATCTGATTGGCAGCCACTTGTGTGGCACTAATATCTGACCACTGATCTCTTACGGTGTTCCTTAGGGTGAATCTCTTCGGTGTATATTTCAGTAGCATGCCATCATAGTGCAACTATATTTATATTAATGTTTAGACTAAGAAGGTCATACATTTATTTAAAATTCTCTGTAACATATAGTGGCTGATATATATAACAAATCTGTGGTTGATGTACAGTCTAACCTCACTTTTATGCCAACTTTGGGACCTGGCTGAAAGTTAGCGTTGTGGTGGGGTGGCATTAGAGCGAGGAACGCATATTCGGCGGTGACTTTTGGTCCCGTGTTAAACCCAACCAATACTTTATTTAATCTATTGCGGATCACACGATCAACACCATCATGATTGCCATCTAATGACCCTGACACCTTGTCAATCAATTCAGAGATTACCAGAAACATTTCATGGTCAGTGTGTGGTGATAATAGAGGTATTTAAATGGCAATGTATGGTATTCGTATTGTGTAAGCATTGGCATTGGCTGAATAATGGGGGGGGGGGTTATTGGGGTCATTATCATGGCAGGAAATTGGGTCCTTATCAAAGGTTGGTGGTAGGTGCGGTTGGCAGCTGTTTGCAGATGCCAGGGCTAGACTGTATTTGAAGTAGCATTTTAATGAATCAACATTAACTAGGATATCTTACAGGTAAGGTTTTATTAATTACTGTATGTAGATAAAATCTCTCATTAATTGTTTTTTAATCTGTTTTAATTGACTTTGTACATAGCTTCAAAGTTACATATGCTGCAGTGTTATTCAACTTCACTATTATAAGTACACCAAAGCATGCTTTGTCCACACAAACTGTTACACAGTGTATGCTTTGAAAAATGAGTCATTTACCAAAATGAAATAGCAAAAAAACAACATGTTTACAGTTGATGATATGCATCTTGTTGTCAACCTCCATTTTTATCCCACAGATGTTTTGGGTCTGATACAGTCTTAAGCAGTTCTAGATTATTTGGAATTTAACCATACAAACATTTGATGTATATTTGTCCATTTTCACTAACCAAATATAATATGCAATGACGCACATGGATGATGACGATGATTGGTGATGAGTGATGTTTTACGGCCACTTTTGTGCACGTGGTAGGCTAAATGGGCCGAGCGACCTCCAAAGGTTAATGGAGCCAAGTGGAAGATGAAACAACCTTGAGATATGCCCATGCCGAGATTCAAATACGGGTGGTAGTGATCTGTGATCGAACACGCTACTGCTAGACCACGGAGGTGCCCTGACGCACCTGGATATCAAATCTATTACAGTATTAGGTATTTTTATGCTATATGCCATTCTGTGAAGGCATCGATCAGAATTTATATTTCATAAAACAGAATAAACAGATTAAGCAGATAATATTCTTTGATGTAACTGCATACATTTCTGAGTATACAGTTTGTGGATTATGTCATCATGTTATGTAAATTATAAAAATTGCAAAATATTGCAATAACAAATACATAAATATTGTTATTTCCCCAACAAAAAATCTCAACGGTTACCATCCCATATTAACCAACTGAGAAGAAATATCCCCAGTAAAAATGAGGATAGTAAAACTCACCTTGTCCTTGGTTTGTGAGATCAGTAATTCCGTCTTGGCAATTAGTCGAGGAATTAGAAGCAAGACGAGTACCGTATCGTGATCACCTAAAAGGGAAACAAACAAATATACAATTACAAAACACGCTACAGATGTCAGAACTCTACATGTATCTGGCATATAAAAGTCAAACATTTAAACCATGTTTGATATCACTAAGGTCCTCCATACAAACTGTGTTCCCTTTTGTACGGATTTAAAATTTAATTCAAAGTTGGTATATCAGGCTTGGATCTGACCTTTTCTAATTAAATAACCCTAACCATGTTAGGTATTCTGTAGAGATTAACAATTTGCTCCGTGTATACAAATGTGTATGTTCCATTCAGGATTTTCAAAGTTTAAGGTAAAGGACTGTAAACTGTTCAATAAATATATAATCAAAATGTTGATAAATGTATTCTATAAATCCATAAATATGCATATTCAGGTTGAAGCGGTATCTAAAATCTATGTCTACTCCCACATTTTCACTATTTATGTTCTATTTGTGCCACCATCTAACAGCAATATTTATCTAAACGTCCTATCAAGAAAATTATGACATTAGAATGAATGAAATCACATAGTGAAAAATTGGGCTAAGTGCAGAACCCTTAAGCCTATATATATATATATATATATATATATATATATATATATATATATACACACACAGAACTGTGAACATTGGAAAATTGGAAAGTGTAATCATTTCCACATGAAATGCGACCTACAGCTCACATGACACCATACATCATAAAAACCACATAATTTATCACATTTATCGATACCAAAACAAGTTAACATTATCGGTATTCTTTTGTGGAAGGTATAACTGCTTTTTTCATTTAATCAGAATTTCCCACATTGAATTTTAATAACAATTAAACCATCACAAGTCTGCACTTTCAGTACACGATTACCCTTACATATTCCACACCATACCAAAACCTTCATAGGATTGCTGTATTATTTATCAGTTGATTCAGTTAAAAAATTACTAGGAAATCAAATCACACTGTATATAATGTTATTTCAGTTCTAACATTGCATAGTATGGAGTGTCACTTTTTTCATGAGTTTTTGATAGGTAGCAGGACCCTTTGCCTTAGCCAGGAAAGTATTGGAATGTTTCTGCTGAGAACATGTTGTGCCTTTGGCATTCAAGGATACTTGGAGCACAGTTAAGCTAATGAGAGTTTTGGTGGATATGCTGTGGCGGTAAGCTATCTTGGTTTTGATGACAAAAGAGATTATTTTTTCACAGTCTACAGTGCTGTGAAACAAGATCAAAATGTCCACCATTACAGAGACAAGGATATCAAACTGTGGCTGTCTAGTGCCATTCTTTATCTGTTTCATCAATACAAGCCACATAAATTACCTTATTCTCTTAAAATATAATTACAATCAAGCTAGGTCATCATGAATTGCTCACAACAAATATACATCTCCTTTGTATTGTCTGTGTCATTGGATCTATCAGTGACTACACTAAATCATTGGTTTTCCAGTAATTTGAATCATCACTGCCATGTTTTTTCGCTATCTCTGTATCAAGAAACACTGTACGGAAGAGTGGATCTCCTGCATAGGTAAAACCCATCACAAAGTTCTGGGCCCTCCTGGAAAAAATGCACCATTTCGATTCGCTGGCTCAGCAAAACCTTTCAAGCAATGTGCTCTAGGGTAACTGTTGTGTCATAAAATGTGCGGTAAGACAGCAACAGAACTCCACCACATGGGAAAGGCAGATTTATCGCAGTTTTCAGAGTATGGGCATAATGGTGTATTGAAAAACAGAAAATCGTAATGATACCACAGAAATGGTAATGGTTGGCAGCTCTGTATATATATATATATATATATATATATATATATATACACACAATAATTTGTGATGTATCTGGAATGATATGATAAATGCTTGAAATTTACCACACATTAGAACTTCCTTTCTACTTATACTAACACTGTTGAACAGTGACATATTGTATACAATATAGAACTGACAAAAATAACTGTATCAAGGATCTCATTCAAACAGGGAACCTCCACAATGCAAATATAAAAGAGAAACAAGTCAAGATCCATATAGTAGCTACTTTATATACTCAAGGTTAAGTCGATTTTTGGGGAGGGAAAGGGATCTTCCCAGAAGCACCTCGACTTATATGCACGTCATATTTTCCTACCAGATGCTTTCGGTGATCCTTGACACACAACAATATAGGATTCAACCCAATAAGAGCCAGAGTCGAATAAAATCGTCACATCACTGCCTACTAATCCATTATTATTCAATAAATAACGATCAATTTTCACCAAACTGTTATTTGGATCTCACAAACATGCCGGTCTTTATGTAATAATACTTGATAGTCACGTGTTACCTATCAGTAGCCCCAGAAGTGCTGTGAAACAATTAATTAATAACATTTGGCAACTGAAGTTACAATCAGGTGTGTCTGTGTGAGCCAGAGTCGGAACAAAACATCATTGCCTACTAATCTATTATTATTCAATAAACAACGATTCATTTTCACCAAACTGTTATTGGGATTTCCTAAACATATGCCGCAAGATTACCTATACAATAAAAATCACTGAAATGCACTAATTATAGAATGATTGGATGACAGAGGGCGATAAACCACTAACAGCTGCTGGTAATCTAAAGAGACCATCGCTCTCCATGGTCATAGAGTGTGCTAAAACCGCGTCGGAGTGTATTCCCGAAGAAATAGTGCACAAGTCGATTTTCTTGGCGAAGGTGTTGCTGAAACTGAGGATGCGGCGAATGGCGATGGCGATGCTGATTATTATGACAATTCTCCTGCTACATATGAGATTCTGGAATAAGGCTGGGCCAGAGCTTTTTCGCGGATGGCGAGAATAATTCCAATACTTCAGGAGTCAATCTCCACTTATATGGTGAGCATATGCCTTAGGAAAGAGTTACGGGGTCAAAAATTGACCTTGACTAATACACAAGTATATACAGTATATAATATGTTTCATGGGATGTAATGTGCAAATTGTATCAGTAGAAGTGTGTTACTGTTAGATATCTATGCAAAAAGTACCGAATAACTAAATACAAATTGTTCAGTAGTCAAATTACAAACATCTGTGAAAAGTGTTCCATTTGTTTGAAATCTCACAAAAGATATAAAAGAAATATTTCAAGACCTTTGACCTATATAATGATAATAAGGAAATTTGGAATACAGCAACATTTAAACCATCAGGTGTCTCGGTTTTATAATTACTTATATTTCATGCCAGGATCAGTAGTCACAATATATATATATATATATATATATATATATATGTGTGTGTGTGTGTGTGTGTGTGTGTGTGAGTTTGTGTGTGTGCGTGCGGTATGCTTTCTAATTTATAACCAGGTCAGAGATGTACACTGCCCTTCCGGCAACCAATCAGAGAAAGAACAGCAAACACTCATTGATATAATAATACATTAGTTTAACATGTGATAAACCAGACAGTGACTGACCTCCATGCTGCATGAAGCTCTCTGGCATGAACGCACTGAGAAAAGCAACGTGTTTGTTTGACTGCTGTACTTCCAGTTTGCGCAGTTCCATATCGATAGCCTTGGCCGTGGCCTTGGTCTCGGCAAACTTGGTCTTGAAGTCAAAGACATCAATGGTAGGCGTTGGCTGCGACTTCACTTCGGCAGACATCATCTGTTGATTCCGGAGTTCGCGATTACTCTCCTGATGTGACCAGAAGACGAGACACACGACTCATGTTTGTAAATATATTTACCATGCGATGAGATTACCAGTAAAACTAATTAGCATAACTATAAGGCAGTATATGTTTTCAACATTTAATAAATGTGTCCGTCTATTATCTCAGAAAGCAATTATTTCTGTACCGGTCACCTGTTTCAAGGTTTTAATGTAATATTTACTTTTTGCTATTTTTTATTTAGCAAAGAAATTTGCTAAAAATTTGAATTGTTCACTTTTATTCACCCATTCAAAAAACAAATTAATAAAATATCATGCATTTCATTAAATAGCCAATAAATCAGAAAAAAACATGAGTTTTGATTGGCTGATAATATATGACATAAAAAGGCTACAATTCCAATTAGTGACAATCACCTGTAGCTGTGAGACAAGCTCTTTGAACTTGACAATTGTTGTCTCGTAATCAGCTATGCTTTCCTGCATTGCCTCCAGACGACGTTGAGCCTCCATGGCACGACAGTTCGCCATGTCCAGCTCCTCGCGCAACTCCAACTCGGCTTCCCGGGCATTTTCTTGTATCTCATCATTCATGTCGCACAGTGCTTCCTGTTGAGGAACAAGTGTTAGGTCCAATTAACTGAACTAACTAGCAACTCTTATCAGAACACATACACACATACACACACACAGAATGCACACACACACCAGATACATGGTGATATATATATATATATATATATATACAGAGAGAGCGAGAGAGAGAATTTAATAGCTACTGCATACAGCATATGAAAGATAGTCATTTATGATAGTGTGTGTAAGTTACATAACCAATACATAACAAGACTTATGTGATCCAATCAAAGATATATCCAATCTAGGACACAATAGAAGTAATCTTAAGTGTATTCTTCTACAATTATTCAGTGTGTGGTGTGTGTGTGTTCATGCATGCATGCATGCATGAGAGAGAGTGAGAGCAATTGGGGAAAAAGTGCCAGTGAACAATGGATTATACATTATGAGACTGAAATTAGAGCTGTGACATTTCATGCTGAGACAGACGTGTTAGGCCTCAACATCTCCTCACCAAGTCAGCTCTTTCTTCCTCCAATTCCCTAATCTTATCCTCCTGTTGTAGAGTTTTCTCAGTCAGCTGCAGCACCATGTCCTCTGATCCTTGTGCAGCATCAACCTGTTAATATTAAATGTTCACAATCCATCAGTATAAGGGTCTATAGCAAAAAATATGAAATCAATCAATCTGATCCATCTCGGAGAAATGAGAATTAGCATTAGCATTCATAACCTGTATAACGTATGGGATAATAACGAGGTTCCAAATCCATCAGCTGCTCCGATTATCTATGGCTTAAATAGGAAGAACGTAACTATAACAAAATCATTGGAAGAAAATAATTTCCATTGGTAGTAGACTTCTTTCCGACTTCTTATAATGTCTCAATAAAATAAGACCTTTCTAACCAAGTACATTTCAAATTAAGACTAACTGATTTGATGATGATGACTGATGTTTTAAGGGCCACTTTTGTGCACATGGTAGGCTAAACGGGCCGAGCGACCTTCAAAGGTAATGAAGCGAAGTCAAAGATGAAACACCCCTCAGATGAAACACCCTTCAGATATGCCTATGCCGAGGTTCAAACTCAGGTGATAGCAATCTGTGATCTAACGCGCTACCAGTTAGACCACAGCGGCACCCCCAATAATTGATTTGACTTGAATTGCTTAGCCTCGATGCTAATCACACCTGGGACATAAGCCGAGGGGCCTCTAGCGAGGGAAACAAATAATTTCACAAACACAGGCACAAATGGGCTTCATACCCATAACCTGTAGGTTTGCAGTGCAATACTCTAACCATTGCACCGTAATTGAAGCTAGTGACCTAATTTCAAAATGTGGTTGGAATATATACCTACAACAGATCTTAATTAATTGTACAGGTATTATGAATGTTTGGACAAATGGAGTTGAAGAGACTTTAAATACCGGTTTGTCTGGCTGTTGTTTGAAACATAAATAAGTGAGCCATGATAAATATTCTTATATACAAATATTCTTATGCTATCATAAACAATATTATAAGTGTTTTCATACATTTATTCATCATCTTATTTCTAAAAATGTGACACTTAAATGAATCTGGCTCAATTGAGACAAATCCTTCCCCCCACCCCCATTAAAAGACGACAACAACTTTAAATGTCGCAACCGCAAAAAATATTAAAACTACTGAACAAATGTCTGAGTTGCAGCAGATACACAGAAAGTGAGATGTTTTGTTTCACCTTGTTCACAACCGAGATGTTCAACTGAAGATATGCGACTCCCTAATGAAATGACACGCGAACCCGACTAGATTCAATTTGAACCCCGACCTGGTGGTGAGGTGGGTACACCCTCAGAGCAAAGAGCCAACAAATTCAGTAAAGTTACAAAACAGCGACACACCCCGTACCTGCTCCTTTAACTCGAGCACTTCTTGCTGCAGCTGACCCACTTCCTTTTCAAGCCGTTCTTTGTTGCGGTTCATCCCATTCACTTCAGACTGCAGCTGCTCAAGTTCCTTCTGGATTCTTTGGTTTTCCTTTTTGTCTTGGCTTGTAAGGTCTCGAACTCTGAAGCGCAAACAAATAAATAATTATTCAATACAATAAATAATAATAACACGTGACATTTAGATCACACCCTATCCAGCTTAGATAGCTTGTTTAAGGCGATCTACAGTATTATCAGCCCCGATTCAGACCTATTTCAATCCAGCACAAACCTCAACTCCCAAGGGAGTATACGACACACACCGGCATTATGGGAGCAAACCATTACTCGGATACCTAGCCATCACGTCCTGTCAGGTTCTCATTTTTATGGATGAGTGAACCAGTCACCACATGACAACATTACAGCTTCGGAGCCGCAAACCTTCGACCCTTCATTTACGAGTCCTATGCTCTAACTGCATCATCATAGCTCATGAAAATACTGATAATAAGTGATCGCGGCTCAAGAAAATACTGATACTAAGTGATCATGGCTCAACAAAATACTGATACTAAATGATGACAGCTCAACAAAAAACTGATACTAAGGGATAGGATAATGATTACTTGCTGAAAAACTAAATATAGATCATAAGCTCTGCCAGTTTCTGTCATCACTAGTGATTGTAATCCAGCCATATTTCATCCGATTACAAATCACATCAAGTACCAATATCCATAATACATTACCTAAGGCCTGTTTACACTACAATGAAAAGCTGTACTACATTATGTGATATCAATCTATAATGATTATGATGGTGTATCTATTATTATGGCCTGATATCGTAATAATAGTTTCATCTTATTGTTTACTTTTATGATTTTATTGAGTCAATTATTATTCAAACATTTGGGAGGCCAAACATGATTGTACCATATATGACATCAAGTGGTAGGGAATCTTGTTGTCAAGAATTTTCCTCATACAACTACAAATCTGTAGCTTACTGGGACTCATGAAGGACGTTAAAAGAACGATCTAATTATGACTGGATACAGGAAGACCATTATTACCTGACATAATATATTAACCAGGGATAACAATGGATTTATTGAAAAAATCTAAAAAGTGTCGTATTAACGAATCAAGAGTGATACGAATCAAAATTAGTTGGGTTTTTTTAGTGGGCGCCATAAGCCCGCAAAGAGAACATGGTCATACAGAGAGTCTAATATCACAAGAAATACAATCTGACTTTAGTCAGAGAGAACAGTGGGTTTGGAAATAAACGCTGAAAATCTCAAGAGATGGAATTATGGGCAAAGACAGTCAGGTATAATTGGAGTTGAGGGATGGTGTTAGCCATTCAGAATTTGTTGCATTCAATGTAATAACAGAGTAACTAAAGCAATCAGAACCTGTGTGAGACGGTCCTAATCACTTTAATTTTGAGAGATGAAGAAAAAGTTTGAAAATATTGGGTTATTCTATGCCAAATCACCCAATTCTCTAAAAGTTATTTGGTCGCTATTCTCAGATTTATTATTTCTAAATCACACAAGATGATTGGTGTTTTACGGCCACTTTTGTGCACAGGGTAGGCTAAATCGGCCGAGTGACCTCCAAAGGTAATGAGACAAAGTCAAAGACGAAACGACCTTCAGATATGCCGACGCCGAGATTCGAACATGGGGTGGTAGTGATTTGTCGTCCAACAGGCTACCGCTAGACCATGGAGGCACCCACATTTAAATCACACAAATACATCTTTATGGAAAACTAACCGACTGAAAATGTTTGGCCCCAACTCCAAATACCTTTTGCAATATAGCCTGCTCAAAAAAGGGATTTGATCCCCCTTTCTACCCTCATGAGAACCAAAATCTAGTAGACAATTTTATTGTGAATGCCTATATCTTAGCTTTGAATGGAGACCTAAACTTAGGTTTGTACCTTACTTGTAAGTAGTTCTAACAGACTAAATGAATAGTTTTCAGCTGTCTTTAATATGTTCAGCGTTATTCAGAGTTGAACACCTTAAAATGGTTTTGCCGCCTATACCATTTTTGCTGTAACAGTTGGCCATGTTGAAAATTGTTAAGGCCTTTTAAACTTTGCTTGCTGTTTCATGTGCTGGTTAACTTCATTTTCTCACGATTTCTGCTTCTGCTCAGAAGTGCTTCTTATAGTGATGACTTTTGTTTTAAAAACATTGAAATTTGAATGACATGACACAACCTCCCCCACATTTCTCAGTGCATTTACCCGAATCTCATATTTCATCAAATTTGTCATGTATTTAGTGAAAATCCAATAAATAATGTAGATTTCTCATCCCTAATTAACAAAGGTTAACAAAAAAAGTGAATGAAAAAAGTAACAGCTGGGATACTTACTTAACTAGTGCTTCCTTTAACCTCTCATTTTGCTGTTCTAGTTGTTTTAGTTGATAGTTTGTTGCACCTCCAGACGTATCTGAGAATAGCAAGAAAAAACTATATATTTTAAACATGTCCCTACTGCAGTCTGGTACACGTTTCAATGAAATAACAGTTTGTCTTGTGTTGCATTTGAGGTTTGATGCCTGCAACGGTGCCCTTTGTCCAGTACTGTTGGTCCACTATCAGACTCTTTAAAAACTCATCTTGTCTTTCTAACCCGTCTGTGGAAAACTTTAATATTCTATCTCTATTATTACAAATGATTTAACGTAAATTTAAATTTAAATACTGTTTGTATGGTGCTGATTTTCATATGATTCAAGTCTGTACAGATGATGATGATGATGATGATTGATGTTTTACGGCCACTTTTGTGCACAAGGTAGGCTAAATGGGCCGAGCGACCTCCAAAGGTAATGAGATGAAGTGAAAGACGAAACAACCTTCAGATATGCCTACGCCGGGATTCGAAAACGTGTAGTAGTGATCTGTGGTCCAACACGCTACCGCTAGACCATGGAGGCGCCCCTCCAGTCTGTGCGGTTTTATTTATTTATTTTTTGGGTGGCATGATTCACTTAATGAGTCCTGACATTTGTTTTCCAAAACTTTCTCTTTGCATGACATACGATAATAAGCAATTGTCATATTAGGCCATTGTTTTTTGAATACTTGTTTTACAAACACGCCAACGGCAGCTGAAACTCGCTGCCGGGAAATAAAATTGACTTTTATTCTTTTTATTATTATTTCCCATTCCCACCCCCCGACCCGCCTGCAGGTAACCTTGTTTTTTTCCCTTCAAACTGTTTATGTCGACATTCAAAATACATAATTTTAATGAAAGCAAATGCATACAGAATGTTGAAAAGGAAGATGCTTGAAGCATTGCTTATACAATGCATCCCCCCTTAACATAACATTAAAAACATTCATGATAAATATACAAATAAAAAGTAGTTACTAACCTAAAATATACTCGATTAATTTAGGGAAGAAGTGGAGAGGTTGACCACCTTACACTTCAATGGTTTGATCTTAGTATATGCGATACAGCAATCGACAAGAAGTACTTTTCTACAGGTTGTTTAATGTTCCTAATAAGGCATTGATCATGTAATTTGTGACCCAATTCAATGTCATAAAGGTTATTTATATCAGCAAAGTGGCAGGAGTGGAAGTTTGACCACAGTGAGAGGCTTGTCTTGGTGAAATTTGGGGGTAGAAACCCCTGCTGTTACCTACTGGGCACAGCAAAACACACAGAGGGTGGGACAGATCAACCACATGTGTGTGTGTATATATATATATATAGCGTAGACTTTTAAAATGTTGACACCTATCAACAAAAGTTCGAATTTTTATATGACCACTTTCAGTCGCTAATTGTTTTTGGTGGTGAACACTACATTGTTGCAAATTGCTTCAAAGTAAACACAAAACAATTATTCAGTGATATATTATGTTCCAGCTTAAAACTATTAATTGAAATAAATAACGAATAGTGTTTTGATGTTATGGTCGAATCTCCCCACTTCTCCTATATCTTTTTGAAACAACAACAAATCGAAATACTACCGATAACTAGGTATTAGCATAATAGTTTTGCTTGCGGCATACACAAAAAAAGCTTTCTTTGGATGTCACTCACAAGTCGCCCATTTTGTCTTCCTTGACCCACACACTAAATGGCCTCGTGGAGTGGGGCTTTGTTAAGTGACAACCCCCCTCCTGCTGTATCCATGTGTTTCAGACACCCCTCTCACCTTCTGAGATATTTTTCTTGGGAAAGCTTGCCTGGATACTCGAATTGGACTGTTGAATGCAGAGGTTTATGACCCAGAGTAGCAAACTTCTAGATTCAACAGCCCGATTCACACCAATCACTACATCATGGAATGATCAGTTTTGTCACAGATCGCACGTGTGGAATCACATTCTTATGTTTAAATGTGTTCCATTTCTTGTTGGATTCGCATAACTGATAAATGGAATATTGGCTATAAGCTTATTAAAATACGTGGATCAATTTACAAGAGTGCTAGCGTCAACCAATCAATGACAGCATAAGAATCCATTGGAATGATGGCGACTCGTGCTGGTGCTGGCAGTGACATGTCTATTGTTTACTTTTCACTGACAATTAACAACCAAAAAAAATATTAAAAGCCCCTCAAAAACTATTGGAGAGATTGTTAAATCCCAACTAACGAAGGATATATGTTATACAAAACATTGCATTTTGTTTTCAGACCGACCGAACCTATGTTTTCAGTGATTTTTTTCTATAATTTTCCCGACCGACCCTAATATTTGGGAGGCAAATTTTCCGTAAAACAAGTATTAAAAAAACAATGGCCTTATAGTAGAAATAAATATTTCCACAAAGGCAACTATAAAATAATTAATCAATCTACTGTTTGATTAAATGCCTGGTTGTTCAATACTAAAGTAACAACTAGTGCATACTTGCGGGTTCCATATCCTCTTTGAGTATCTGTAGATCAAGGGTCACTTCCTCCAGTTTCTCTTTCAGGGAGTCCACTTCCTGTTGGAGGCAATCAGCCTGAAAGAAGAACACAAAGATAATGATAGCTTAGCTCACAAAATCATCAGAAGATAGATAAATATATCATCTAAACTGCCGTAGATGCTAGCACTGCAACTCCAGCTTTGACTAGAACTGGATTAAGATCTCCTTTACAAATATCCATCATAATACCAAACATGACTTCATCTTCAGGAATGCCAAGTTTACACACTACAAGTACAACTCAGCACTGTATACCCATAATCTAAGCAAAGGCTTAACCAACCAGCCATTCAACCAGACCTTGCACGACCAGTTTAAAAAAAATAATCTGGCCAGTTAATATTCATGGTTCCCACCAGACATGGGCTCAATTCCATTTTGTCAATTCCAATTCCACTCAATTCCATTCGGTCAATTCCAATTCCACATCAAATCTATCAATTCCAATTCCAAATTTTTCAATTCCAATTCCAAACAATAACAAGAGATCGCATAAGTTTTTGATTAATTAAACACTAACAAATTTACTGAATGGAGAAGACACACCTAAAAAATGTATTTATTGTTCATATTTTCATTGTTAATGTTGAAAAACAATATTATTGTATTTTCCCCTAAATTATGCCAAATATTAGCTTCCCTTTTAGTCTGACCCACATATAAGTCGCACTAGATTTTGGTGTCAATTTCGGAGTCCAAAAGTATGACTTATACGCGAGTATATAGAGTATTCATTAAACATGAACTTAAGAGCTAAGAGTATTCAAACTGACAACACAAGTCACATAGAGTGAATATGAGCTAAAAATACCAGATGCTTACCTTTTCCTCTGCCATCTCCTTGTCTAAAGTCGCCATTTCTACAGTTTCAGCGAGATCGGACATTTCCTCTCTATAACGGTCGAACTCATCCATCAGATCCTTTGTTTCCTGTATGGGAGTGAGAAAACAAGGTAATCATCAAAGGTTTCAGCGATCTTAAAGTTTTTCAATGAATAAACCATGATAACAATTTCTGAAACAACATTTAATTACAACCAAAAACAGCACCTTGGATGTATCTTAGTCGGCCAGGTCATCAAAATTCTGGTTAAATGACTGCATATCCAAGTAAATGTTTTGTTAACACAAGCATCAACCTGTACACATCAACCACCTCTGCATTATGGTTATCAGGTCGGCTTTACCAATACCTGACAGGACATGATGGGTATGCGTTTGAGTAATGCTTTGCGCCAATAATGGCAGCATGCATTGTATGCTCCCTTGGGAGTTGAGATACATGTTCGATTGGAATTGGAATAGGTCTGAGTCAGAGATAATAATCCTGTAAAGCACCTTAGAGCAGCTATCTAGCTGGATAGGGCACTATATAAATGTCACATATTATTATTATTATTATTAATACTTCATAATAATAGTGTTGCTCCAACCTGCCATGATCACATAAATTCACAATATATATATATATATATATATATATATATATATATATTCGATCAGGCAGGCACCTATTAATGACATTTACAGAATTTAAATTATAAACTTTATCCCACTAGACATAATATCTTCTATGTCAGTGCCAATTCAATTCCGTCTTATAAACAGATATCAAGTTAGAAAGTTGCCGAAATCAACCAATTCTCAAACACCATTTCCAGGCCAGTCCTACTACACATCTTTGTACAAAGAAGGCGCCTAGTTTGGGTAATTTCACTTCGTAAATTGGTATTTTGGACAGCTACAGTTTCATTCCTAGATGAAAACCAGTGTTCATATATTGATTATTTAACAATGGTTACTAAGGTCACTACGTTAAGTCCTGGCATACTCGTGCTGTTCTATTTTAGGTCTGTGAACTGGTTTGGGTTATTTTGTGGATTTTATAGTGAACAATTATTACATTTCTTGCTACAAACCTTTTTAGAAGCCTGTAGTTGTCGCTGGAGATCGGCCTGAACTTCTTGCATCTTAGATTTGTATTCTTGTAACTGGAGTGCGAGCAAATTAGTTAGTGAAGGAATTTAAATCTCTCTCTCCTCTCTCTCTCTCGCTATATATGTGTGTGTGTGTGTGTGTGTGTGTGTGTGCGTGTGTTTGCACAATTAGACAGTACATGTCTCAATATATAAATTCACTGGTATGTATTCAGTATACTGATGAACCATCCAGATGCTGTATTCACGATTCATCTTTCTCTGTGCTAATGCATTATCACACACTGCTAAAACATGCAACTAAAACAAACATTGGTAACACAAAAGCATGATATAACCATCATACTAAATTAATTAAACAACCATAACACAAACTTTATAGAAACACACCCACCATTATCTAACTGGTATATATATATATATATATATATATATATATATATATATATATCATATAGTATATAATAGCAAAGAGAATGATTTACTTGTTGGCATGTACATCTTTTAGCGCAAGCAGATAAGTTTCATACCTGCTGAAGCTGTATCTTGAGCTTTTCGAGTTCTTTCATTCTGCTCTTATCCTCAGCACGTTTCACACGTAGAGTTTCGAGTTTCTCTTCCAGGTCGCGTACTTCATCCTTCATGTTTGCCATCTCCTGTTCATTCTCCAGCGTTATCATTTGTGACGTGATTGATGCCGACATCGCTGAAATATCTGACATTGTACCGAGCTGGAAAAAAGCAACCCCAATAAATAAAATGTTCAGTATTTTCTACGGTTGTTATAAGCCGAGGCCAGGTAGCCATTTATGAATCTGCAATGCATTTGGCAGAACTATCAATTCCAATTCCACTCAATTCCATATGTATCAATTCCAATTCCGTTTTTACAGACTCTTTTTTTTTAACCTACTAATTTTTACCACCAGTAAGAGTGTGTTCTCACAGAAGAGAGCACACCAGACACTAATGCTAAGTACATGTGGACTCCAGTTCAATTCTACCTGGCGAATGGACACTACAATTAGTTTTAGATTTGTTTTAAAAATTTACAAATCGATAAAAATGCATTAAAAAAACACCAAACTTTTAGTAGTTTATGCTGAATATTTGGTGAAAAAATTGCCTGAAACTTTGTGCGAATCGATTTGCATCAAAATTCTACCCCTGTGCACATATATTGCCCAAATTGTGATACTGAGTCACATCCATCATCAGCCTACTTCAGATATGACTATATTTGGCAACAACAATAACACACCAAATTTACTACCAGATATTGTCAGCCAACAAACAGACACAGATATAGTCTGAATTACACTGTGAATCTTCAATACCTCAATGCAACTGACAAGGTCAATTGCAACAGGAATCACCCATAGACTGCCAAAAGATTATTATTACCTACTAAAAAGAGCCCACTGACAGGACGTCTTGATAACACCGATTTGATATATAACTTTAGCTTCATTCATATGATGACATCCAGTTGACAACATGTCCGAAACATAGAATAAGTGAAGGATGACAAAGACACTCATCTGGGATCCAACTATAAACAGTTCATGAAGGTCATTTGAAAGTTTTTTCCAGAACAACGAACATTGAATAATCACTCACAGGATGCGATTTCTCCATTCACTCTAAAAATCACCAATGTCAAGGAATAAAGTGTGGGGGGGGGCAACAAAAATATACCGAGGTCAGATGTTCGTAGGCCTCAAGTGCCTACAATGACATGAAGCGGCATCTCCGGTGGTTATACGGATTTGTCATTGCATCAGAAATAAAAGCAGCCACATCTCTACTTTAGTCAGATGACCCAGGTCGTGGTTTCTAACAAAACCACTGATGATCCCAATTCTTTTTATTACCATGTTCTGATCTGGACACGTCAAACTGGGACTTTATGGATGGGTAGGTTACAGATATGTGATAATCCACGATTGCATCATCCAGTAAGTTACGAGAATATTAATTGCCCGGATTACATGCATCCAAGGAACGCTTGATGAGGACACAGAGATTACAAGAATAGTTCATTTAGTTGTCTTCTAATGCACGTAACTGCTTAAGTCTGGGATCCACTAATTAACTAATGCAAGTGTATGAGAATTAGCCAATATTTCATTATAGTCCATTATAATTCACTTAGCATTTACTATAAGACCAGGTTGATTAATTACTCATTACCGTTAACAGTTTTCAAATCATTCCTTTACCAATTATCTGAACATTTTGGCGGTCGTCATCATTAATTGTACACTGTAAACAATGATAAGTCACCCAGATCTAAAGGTTTATGAACCCACAGATTTACAGAACCTACATATTTATAGATCTATGGGGTTTTGAAATCTATACCTGTACCATTATACATATTTAAGTATCCATCCACACACACACAAACACACACACACACACACACACACACACACACACCTTAGTCTTCAGCTGTGGCTCTGAACTACTCGTTTTTGGCTCCTTTGCTTTTGGCTCCCTCATCCTAGTATGAGCTTGTGGAGTCTCTTGGGACGTTTTTTCGGGTGGTGCTGGTTTTGTGGTAGGAGGAGTGGCTTCTCTGCTCACTGCCGGCGAAGACTCCTTGCTCTTTGGAGTGGATGAAGCAGTATCAGCACCGGCTTAAAAGGCAATACAGGACTTACAAAACATCATAAATGATAGCTAAATGTTGATCAACTAATAAATTAGTGATTAATATCAAACTTAAAAATAAATAATATATCACTGAAAATTATTATTTTGGGATATCAATCTGACAAAACTTGTCAATTTGTATTAAAGAGAAGACTTGTAATTGAAAGTTTTCAACTGATTTCAAAGAATTCTAGGATACCGTCTATTTCTAACTCATTCTAAGTCACATAATAAGTATATCTTAGCACACTTGTTTTTAAGCTGTTTGTATATAGGTACTAAAGCAAAAAAGCAACAACAAGCGACAAATCACTTACGAGAACTCATCTCTATTGATGAATGGGCGCTACACTAGTCTCAACAACGGATGATAAATATGCGATATGAATGGTTGAGTGAGAGATTGATGGATTGAGTGGGTGATGGGTGGGTGGTTTGGGTGGATAGGCGAGTTGAGCCTGTTTAACCTCGGTGCTTGTGACACCTGCGACATGAGGTCAAGAGGTGTCTGCCAATGGAAACAAATCCCCCAAACACACAGGCATAAGCCAGATTCAAACCTACAACCTGGGGGTTTGTAGCACAGCACTCTACAACCACTGCACCATCAGAAAGACACTGGCAGGTGGGTGAGTGAATGAGTGTTCGGTATCAGCGACACTCGAGACATATGCCCAATGAGCGACTCCCTAAAGAAACATCCCACGAATACGGGTTACCTCTAAAAATTTGAACCCACCCCCAACCTGAAGATTTGAAGCAGTACTCTAACCTCTGAACTACAGAAGCAGAAACGTATGCCTTTGCTGGTCAAGTTTCTTGGGGGCATGGGACTCTGCTCATCTTCATGCCAGTAGGGAATCATAGAGGAAATTCCCAGTCATGACACTGGATGAATAGCCAAATGGCAAAGTTACCTCTCCCAGTTACTTCTAATTACTAAATTATGGGCCAATTTCATCTGGCTCATTCAATGTACCAGTAGCTGGCCACATTGATAACTTCCATTCAGGCCGTCATAATAAATTACTATTATAATCAAAGGTTGTAAATATTAACCACTTCCTATCCTTAATCTATATATATATATATATATATATATATTCCAATACTTAAACGAGACCCATCCAATAAATAAGTCATTTGTGAAAACAAAATATTCAATGAAATTATTGTATTTACTTAATGACTGATGGGACTCAAATAAATTAGCCGATCTCAATAAACTAATTATATTAATATAAATGTAGATAATGCTAAACCCAACGTTGTTATGAATTTAGACTGAACTGAATAACAATCCAAAACTCCAGTTTTAATTCAAATAATATCAAACATTTATACAGATATACAGGCTGGCCCATCAGTCACTTTACCAGTTAGCAATTGGATACACTTTAAATACTAAACCAACTTAAGGGCCACCCTGTAATTACTAAGATATACTATTTACAATTACACTTAGGTCGACATCAGACCTAACGATTATCATTTTACCACAAATTTAATTCACTACATGGTTATACATTATTCACGTAATTAACAGATAACAGGCGATGCACTGTATATGTGCAATATTTACAGGAAGCTGATCATAATCAGTGCACGCTGAAGTTAGCAGTTGTACAGCCAAAAATTGGGTTAAACTTTGTTCTCATTCTCTACGTTTCATCAAACACGCAAAACTCAGTAGTAGGGCTAAATAAAACCAGGTTGATTCGGTCGAAACAATATTGTATTTGATTTATAAGCTCAATTTATACATTTAAAAAATAGTGAACTGTTCATTTAAGAAAAAAATCGTGTACAAATGTGTGGATTTCAGACGCATTTGGTAGACAAGCAAAATTATTTAGCGATAAGATTATTTAGAATGGTGCTAAAAGTCAGTCAAAGAACAAACTGGAGGAAACCGTACAGTGTTAGACAGATACTTATAGTTAGTATGTGATAACGAAATGAATTGAAAAACTATGAAGTTATAAGAAAAAAAGAAATCAAACAGCGTGATAAACAGTACCATGCCAGATAGATGAGACATTTCCCAGACCTGGATCAGATACATCGTAACCATACATTTCATTAACATAAAGACACTGCCGGAATTTATCTAAGACACAATCTAAATACAGATGTACTGACAAAATACATCTAAATGTGACAAATATACAGATATTCCGTGTTTGGTATAACTGCTGAGCTTCATTTCATAATATTAAGTGTTCTAGTAAGTGTTGTTTTATTTTATTCAATATCATATTTGTACATCGACCTATCTGTGCTAAAGCCTGATCAATGACACTTTACAGAACTGTTCTGTCGTTCAGAGCCAAGGGCTTCTTCTCATTTGTACGGAGCCTTGCTGGCATGGATTTTACAATCTAAAAACATCTTCAACTACCCTGTAGCTCTCATTTACAGGTGCATAATCCCTGCGGCAATTCGCCATTTACAAACTGTATTAATAGTAGTAATAATAACAATGTTACTGTAGATTTAATAAATCACTCTACAAGAACCCTAATATTGAATCCAACAGGGTAATTATTAATGACTCAGCTAAATTCCCAACTCTGATAATGAACATCTGATGTTTTTGACAAATTAAGATTTTCCTATATTCCACATGGAGAAAGGACTAAGGTGTGACTTGAGCTTCAAACCCTCTTGAACCATACACAGCCATTTAGTGGAAAATAGGAAGTAACCTGCTTCACTTGTGTGAAGAATAAATATTGTAGAATTGGAAACAAATCCACAAAATGTCACTATCTAGGGCTGTTGGTGATTTTCAGAGACACTTTATATGCACCTAGGTGCTGAAAACAATTCAGATATCGTTAAAACATAAAGCTGACCTAGTTTGCCTCGGAGCTAGTTACACCTGGGACACGTGGCTGAGGGGCGACTACCTGGGAAAGCAAATCCCACGAACACGGAAACGATCTGGATCCGAGCTCACAATCTGGAAGCTCGCAGCGCAGTGTTCTAACCACCGTGCCATCGGAAAGCCCGATACAGTTAAAAAGAATCGGGATAAAAAATATATCTTTACAGACGATGTATCTGACCCAGGCCTGGCCATTTCTGGCCGATACAAGCAATATATGTAAAATAGACGTTATTAAGATAAGACTTAATTAACATAACATGGTTACAGACAGAACATCGGATGGGTAAAGGATACTAAACAGTAATAATAAACCATATAAAATGCCACAAAGGAAAACGGTGCTGGAAAGCTACACCCTGCTACACACCCATGCACATACCGACAGACTAAATGAACAAACCGAAACAGCGATGTCAGTAATCAACAAGCAGACAGATGACAATCAAAAGTACAATAACCACTCCTTCGTCTCGGTGAGCTGAGGCGATGGTTAACCCGTATCTCATGGTTGTTATGTACGGGTAAGTGAGTGGGTGAGTGAGTGTTCGGTTTAGCCCTGCGGCCTGTCACACAAGCGACGTATTACCGAGGGGTGACAATCCAGGGAAACACATCCGACAAATACGGGCTTGAGCCAGATCCAAACCCCGTAACTTGTAGGTTTGCACCGCATTACCCCAACAACTTCGCTATCGCAGCGCCAATTATGATGTGTGGGAAATCCAGCAGGGACATGACATCGGACTATTTCATCCGAACCAATATGATTTCTTTCTCCAAAATACGCCATCTATTCCAAATTCTATATTTATTAAGAATTATTAAGCACAGAGAAGTAGCAAATCATGAACTATTGGTGTATCTCTCATTCGGGTAGTCAGTGATATAAAAAATGCTATTCTGGCCACCATCATCACAGGATCTGGAAATCAATTATCTCTACTTTAACCTGTACAGCCTGTAGAGTGTTTATTCAGGATCGGGTGGTATTTTTTTTCTTCTCAGGACTAACAACTGAAGCAAGGTAATTAACTGGAAATTTGCATAATTCAAATGAAACGGCCAGGCTGTACCCATCTATAAAACCGCAATACAAAAATGACGCTCTTAACTTTTACTAGTTGTCTATATTTGGGGATGGGGTGGCGGATTAATAGTCACAAAAATCTTCTGATTACAAAAGAAGTGGATGTTTACTTTGTGCGAAAGATGGCACTTCTCCATTTGTTGGGAGCTGAATGTACCGTTTTTCTATCTTGTATATTATTATGCTGTGTATGCCAATAAGAGGCCTCAGCCAAGCAAAGGAAATAGATCTAGGTACTACTTATATATATATATATATGACACACACACACACAGGAAGAAACAAACACAGTAAAACCTCTCTAGTGAGCTCAGTCCACTAATGAACTAATTAACTCCGAGTTTGTGGCCAATTTTCAGCTATTCACTAACAAAATTAAGCACTTCATCTGACTGAAAGAAATATTCAACAACCAAACACAAGACTATGAAAATAGCGAACATTCTGTGTTCTTGTAGACCAAATGTTTTTACAAATGAACTCAAATTCAGAAATCCACAGATCAGTGGAAAAGGAAGATCACTAACAAAGTGACAAAGGCCAAAGACTGACACCAGATATGCTATTATAGTATTACCCAGAGAACTGCCAAAGTTGGAGATTCATATGAATGGATGAAAAACTGAAGCAAATAAATTATCGGTACTGTACATACCAGTATATATATATATATATATATATATAATGCTAATTACGTTTAATTGTACAAAGACAATTATCAGTCCTGGATGAAATTAAGTAAAATATACAACAAAAAAACAAGAGCCATCTCTAAACCTCTACCTGTCAAGTGGGGGGAACTTTTGAGGCTAGATGCCCACAAGTTTACTTCGGGCTAGAAGCCTGACATTGAACAGTCGCTATCAAAATGTGGCTGCTTCACTGAGGAAGCTCAGGTTTTACTGTCCTTGTTATTAGTAATTAACACAGTGAATGGTGATGAATGGCCTTTATCAAGGTGAAATAAATGCAGAAGAAATAAATGCTTAAATATAATACAGACGAGACGTTGCCAAATAAAATATCTTACTTGATTGCCGGCGCATGGCAGACGAGGCAAAACCAAAGCTACCTGGATGGGTAAGGAAGCCACGTACACACACACGCAGAAGTAAAAGTATAACACAAAATATACGTAGGTTGACAAAAATTGTGCACCGGGCACAAAAAGGACTAAGGACACCAGAAGGAAGCAATAACTGATTAATAAATACGAGGCACAAAATATCAAAACATTTATTGCTAGAAACATATACTTTATAGTTTCCAACAGATGAGCAATGTGTGGGGGCCTTTAGGACGTGTCTATGTTTAGCACTAATCTCTCAAATGGGCTTACAGGGCGATGTATACGTTAACCAAGCCGGAGTTCTGCCGAAATGTAATAAAAATTGTAAAAGAGGCAAATCCAAAATAAAACCAAACCAGATTTTATAACTCATTTTATAGATTTCCAGTGTGTCCACGGACTTGAAAATAAATGACATAAAGTTGTAGGCTTTATTTGTCGCCGCAATGCAGCGGTGGGTGGTAGGTTTGATCGGGGAGGGGGGGAGGTTGATATTGCTCACCTTATGTCTGTCAAAATATTTGAATAAAAAGTGACATCAATGCTAAGATAGAAGGCACACCATTATAAACCAGTGTTCTTTTTTGCGGGAGCTCAATTTAAAAGTATGAAAGTCACTTTAATAAAATTACACGCTCAATCTCTTAGGAAATAAGTCAATAAAAGTACAAACAATTTCCTTATTTCCAGGTCATTCCAATGTTTCTAATTTCGGTATGTTTTCATTGCCAAAGAGAGGACTTCATTTCGGTAAGATGGCGGCCCTCTGTTGGAAACTCTAACGTAGCCAATAATTAAAACCATCCACAACTTAGGATAAAACACAGATAAATTATGGGGGGGGGGGTGGAGTGAACATCACATGAAAAACATACAACTAAGAACATACATATGGTGGCAATTACAACATGTCAGACAAATGAAATATACCAAATAGGCAATTTATTCACACAGAACAAATATTAAAAATAAAAAATAACTTCAACACCAGAATTATCTTCCCTCCATTATTTTTAGAATAAGATTGAGCCAACCAACGGAAAATCAGAGATCACGAAACAAAATGATGACCAGTGAACAATTCACAACAAATTACTGTCAGCAGGGTTGCATGCGCTACAAACAACTCAAAACGAACAATTACAAGCAAATCATGCCCAAACGGATGAACGTGCAATAGTCCATTGCACGAGCGAGCATAACAATGCTCACAGATGAAGCATCCCATTTTTTGTTCGTCTCTGATAACATTACATTTAGTGCAAACCGATACTTACAGATTTAATTCAATTTGTCTATACCGAGTAAAGACTATGCTACTATTAATAATTCTAATGATTATCTGACCGGTTATTAGTAAAGGCCAATAAAAAAATTAAGTTTTGCAGCAGCCTTTCGAATAAAGAATCCATATAAATTCGTGTGGAGGGTGGTCTCTATGGGCTCATCATATATTATCATAATCAAACAGAATTTGACAGAATACTTACTCCGATTAGAAGGAGGCCTGAGGCCAGACATAGACAAACGATTTAGTTTTTTCTGTTTACTAAGATCCTCCGCACTCCCGGCGGTGGGGAGTTTGATGGGTGCCAATGGCGTCGTTGATGTACCCGACGCTGATGATCCACCACGCCCCTCTTCGAGCACCGACAGCTGTACAGGGTGCGGGAAGAACAAGAAACAAAAACCTGATGAAACTGAACGTAACCAAACCAACGTGCATGCTTCGCTGCACAGGAAATGCTGATCCTAGATGATCGATGAGCTTGATTTGCTGCAATAAAATTAAATAAACTGAAGGTAAATAAATGGCAAAGCTAGGCACAAAAACCATCCACGCAGCAGTGCTCCCATGAGGACTCTCTGTGTGTGTGTGTCTGTATTTTCATGCACATGCAAGTGCATGTCCCAAGGCCAGACAAGTAGAAGTTTCATAACAGTCACCAATAGTGAACATGGCACCAACTGAAAATAAACACAACTGGCCAAATTTACAACAAAACAACACTGATGCGTACAACATTTTCCCACCAGAGGCAGAATGAGGCAGACATTACAGGAAACAAAACATCCACAGCCTGTGCAAAGAAGGATCCCATCGGTTCTCACCTCCACTCAAATCTAATGGAGGTTCCAATTGGCTGAAAACCTCTGGGGTGTAACTCTCACCAGTGACATCATCGTGCAACTGAACAATATTAGGCGAGTGCTCACGGGATGGTGCCATCTCCTGTTCCTTACTTCGGTGAAAATCCACCCCTGCTTGGTCGTGCCTGACAGGCTCCGAGACCTCGACGTGATCATCGTCTGTTTTTGTAGATGACAATGAACTACTGCTGCTGCAACGCTGCGGATGATCGTCAGATGACGACCTCAGCTTGGAGATCTTCTTCCGATTCGACTGCGATGACTGGCCAGACTTGTCGCGTCTCAGAGTGGAAGGCTTTGATCCGCTGGAACTTTTACCTGATCCGGTTGGTGGTTTGGGTGGCTTTTTGTGCCCTCCCTCCACAACTTTAACCTACATTCAAGAACGCAATCACAACCGTGCTCCAACAGTCTATACACTGACATATTGGCATAAATAGAATTTAATATTAAATTCCGTCACTTTTCCCTGGGTTTCCAAAGAGCCAATGATAAAATGCCCTGACTCAGGTAAGCTGATTGAAGGAGCTAGGGATTGAAGTGGCGTGGTAAACTCCCCAATAGATGGTCAGGTCATAAAACCAAAAGACTAAGAGTTATAAAGTAGTATAAAAAGTTATCAAAAAATATTCAAATTTATGGGAATTGCCAGTTATCTTATACATTAGCAATTGGGCCAAATAATGGGATTTAGAAGTAAAAAAAAAACAGATTTTCCTTCTTATGGTTTCACAGTTTTTCACATGATGTGATTTTTCCAGCCTTTGAATTCTTTAGTTTTTCCCCCGGTTACCCTCTTCCATTGGAACCACGCTAAGTGTACAAATTTACTTGTAGGCACTACTGCCTGGCGAAATAAAATAATTCGATAACTAAAACTCCCTCGTCTAATAATCCCTCCATGACGACCTCTCCCCCGTTAAAGTCGCGACTGACATCACGGGTAAGAAACCTCTTCAAATGCTGGCTGTAATAGAAGAATTCTACTCTATCTCTGAAAATGATAAGACTCACTGAGGAACAATAACCTGGAAAGTTGGCCATGGATAAGATGACAGACAATAAATATTGAACGTATTGACATACAACTGCTTAACGCATTGATAACAGTGACGTAACCGGAAATGAAAGTTTAGATTGCTAAACAAATCCACGACGTGCATAGAAGATGATGATGATGATGACTGGTGTTTTACGGCAACTTTTGTGCACATGGTACTGGTAGGCTAAACGGGCTGAGGTGTGCACAGAAAGAATTAGCCTCATTATGCATGAGGGGGGTGGATGGGTTCAAGATTATACAGGCCACGTGTTGGGGGTTTTTAAGCTGACCATATGCAGCACTGTCGTACAATTGGCTGGCTAAGCTTCAGATAAATACTAGGTAGCACATTACACAGAAAAGTCTATATGAACTCTTCGTTATCTGAATTTAATTCGCCGAGTTGATAAGGACTGCTGCGGCACACAATTGGAAGCTGAATAAATCCTCCCCTTCTATTTATCTCTCTCCGAGTCAAGTTGACTCATTCTGTCTCGTCAGTGCCCACACTTGGGACATATGGCTAAGGAGTAATGCCGCAGGGAAATATCCCACAAATGCAGGAAAGCATCTGATCCAAATCACGACTATAAGGTTTGTAGCCCAATGTTCTATCAACTACACAATCAGTTTAACCTATTCTCTCTCTCTTTCTCCCCATATATCAGATATTTAGCCAGCCAATACTGGGTTTTAAAAAGTTAATTACACTCCCCTATTATCGCCAACCCAACAATGCTGTCTTGCTTCGCAGTCCACCTATAACATGCTCGGTCGACATGTTGTGGACCCCAATGACTGCATTACAATAGGGACCATACTGTATGTTCAAACATGCAATTATACTGACTTGACCCATGCAGGCAATTGAACCAATTCAAAAAGTGCACACCCAGTTTTCTCTTTCTTGCCTCTAAATACACCAACCTTCATTCCCGGCTATGCTCCACTACACTTACAATCCACACATGCACTCACATCTACAGAAACAATAAACACACACCCAACCCTGGCACATAGACAGCCTGAGAGTGTGTTTTAACAAGGAAACATGTATTGCACACTTTCTACAAAACATATATGTTTATAATATTAAGAAGATATTATTTAAAAATTGATTACACATTATTTGGTTAGCATTAAATAACAAGTTTGTGACGTTTTTAATCAATATATTAAATTACAATTATTCTAGAATTAACTATTTAATGTGTAATTAATTAATTAATTTAATATTAAGCATGTCTAATTAATAAAAATTAGCATTATATCGCAAGACTTACATTAGATATGACATTTGATGATACATCAATATCATCCCCATTCAGTTCTGTGATCTAAAGTAAAAGCCAATAATATGTGGAAAGGTGACAGGGGGAAAAGTGCAGAACGCAAAAAAAAGATCATGCATTACACATGACAACACCAAACACACCAGCACAATCTAGGAACAGGCCTTTAGCCAGAAAAGCAACTGTCATGTCCAATTTGAAGATTTACTGAGTAAAATTTCTGACATAGATTTCCCCACTCCAAGTCTGGAGATCCAGAGATCCTCCCCAACTGTGTGTGTGTGTGTGTGTGTGGGATGAGAAGAATTTAATGAGACATTGGTACAAAAATGGGATTTAATTCCCCCCCCACCCCCATTGGTACAAAAATGGGATTTAATTCCCATCCCCCATTAGTTGTCTATTACAGAATTCCGGAGGACAAAGGGAAATTTCTTTTAAATTTCATAATTTTAAATTTATCCCTTTCCCCACGACTCCAAGGAATGCTCGATAATCGAATGTACTGTATAGCATTTGGTTGCATTAAAACCTGATGATCACTACTGTATTGTAAAAGTTAATGACATATGATGTAAAAAGGCAAGTACAACAAATATGGAAAACCTTGTGACTGTGAGTGAGCATTCTGTTTAGCTCCGACACCTTGAACATATGGCCAAGTGGGGGGAGGCGGGGGAACAGGAGTCTCCGGTGGTAACCATCACACAAACATAAGCAATTAGATCAGATTCAAACTCCAGCCTGGAGATTTGGAGCACAACACTCTAGGCACTGCACTCCACAAACGCCGTGCCGCAGTTTGACCCTATCTATCTTTGCACCCAAAAAACAACGCATCCAACACGTGCCCACACAAATTTTGCATCGATCCGAATATACCCAGTGCCCATCATACACGACCAGCTCTTTGGCTAAACGCCTGCCTAGGAAATAGTACATAATTTGAAGCAAAATATGTAACTTAACAGTTAAACTATGTGCAGGTGTATTATAAACATTAAATGAAAACAACAAATAAACATACGAATGAAATCAAATGTAACAATAAGTGTAATTTAAACAATACAAATCATGCCAGGTTATACTCTGTTTTGTTGATTCCACAAACTGAAACTCCTTCGGGTAAAGGATCGTTAACATAAATAAAAAATTGTTCTCTCTCATCGATCGGAGAAACCTCACTAAATAAATCCACTGATAGAGGAAAACCAGGGGGTAGCCGCTAAACGTTAATTTTGATCGCTGAATGTTTGGTTGGGTTGAATTATGGAGGTCATAGCGTGGGATATATGGCATGGGGGGGTTCCCTTGGGAAATACTGTAAATCCCACAAACACGGTTGTGAGCCAGATTTGTACCTACACCATGGAGGTGTGTAGTGCAATGCTCTAAGCACAGCACCATCTGATTGTTGTACAAAACGAATAATAGAATATACTAACAACTTAAAGGTTTCCTGATGAACTACAATATACTTGCTGTCAGCCACAATAAATGAGTAGTATTTTTACTCCAGTATAGAAGAAAATTCACTTATATTAGTTATAATATTCCTGACAAGAACAGTGTTGAGTTTCATCTGATTCTGAGTAATACCAATAACGTCCTCTATTGACTGATCACAACTTTAAAATAAAAACATTTTCTGACCGCACTTCTATAAATAACACTATAAATAAGGGAAAACAATGCGCCAATTGGCTGGACGCTTAAGGTGCCTGACAGTTTAACATCTGTCACATAAAAACACCGTACTGCTATACAGATAGAAATATCCCGGGGAATGTAATAAATTTTTGTGATTACGACTTTGTTACGTTCCCAGCAGTATCTTTACAGCAACAAAACAGAGCATAACTATATTATATATAACAGGAAAACCTTGCAGTATCACAGCCAGATATCAGATGTTGATAAAACAGGATCAGTGCAAATAGTTAACATCAAAAATAATGAACTTAAAAATAATTTATACCCAATTCGGTAGCATCCTTACAGGTACTTTAATTTGGTATAAATCATGCCCCTAAGCTCTCCTGCTTCGAAATTTTATGCTAATATACATCTACATTCTCTTACATGTTATTGCGCTTCATCATGTATTATGCAATTATCTCGACTGGTGTAGCCATGATAACAGACGTTTAGGAAGACGGGGGAAATTAACAAGCTTTGAATGAAAAACAGTGGAGTTTGTTCTATAAAATTTAATTCACTATTCCTGTTTCAAGGTTCAGCATTAAGGAATTTGTATTCTGATATCGGCTAAGGATGATGATGATTGGTGTTTTACGGCCACTTTTGTGCACATGGTAGGCTAAATGGGCCGAATATCGGCTAAAGATATCTCTCCATCAATTAATCTGCCGTTACCAACCAGTACCAAACCGAAGTTCCAAATTATAGACACACAACTCATTCACTGTTCTATAAATCAGCGAGTCTACGGGTCATTGTAGCTCAGGAGGAAAAGTGTCCAAGGAGAAAGTGGGGGACTCTCTCTCTCTCTATCCCATAACAGCAACAAGCTGGCAATTGTCTTTCACGTGTTCTTACCAGCAGAACTTCGCCATAAATCAGTATCTGGTATTGGACAGTAATAGCCTATCATTGACTATATCCCTGTAACTGGCAGCAGCTAAAGCCAGAACATGCCCGAAACAGTTTCACCGTTTCGGCTTTATAAAGATCCATAAGGGAGGAGGGGGTGGAATGGGACAAATAATTCATGCCCTTGCTCCATAATAATAATTGTCCCAGTGCGTGTTAATTGCTATCAGCATGGCCGGCTACCTCATGGGGAGAGATGCCAATGGTTGATACTATAATGTTTGCTCATAGGGGCCTGATTAAAAATGTATTTAAAATTTGGAACAGTTGACATACTGGGGAGAGAAAACAAACAAAAAAACTCACCCTACTTATAGCATCATGACCAGTGATCAAACCTCAATTGGCCTCATATGACGACTGAGCATGAGATCCCACACCCAAACTCATTCAGATACAGAGGCCATCTCAGTCAGCATGCACACATACACACACATACTTCATGTTCTGAGTCAGCATATGAGTGAGACTGTAGCTTGATCACACACATATACATTATATATATATATATATATATATATATATATATATATATATATATCCCACCACCCTACTGTGCAGCCATCATGCTTATACAAATCTTAAACAAAACAGATGTGAATAGTTAAATTATTCAGTGTTCAAAAAAGATCTGGGAAAATCAATCACAACTGATATCTGGCTTAAGGAAACAAAGATTAACATATCAGATAAACAAAACCGATCACCGGATATAAAATGATTTTGAAATAAAGAATAATAATAAAAACGGCAAAGACAAGCCATCGAAAGAAGGAAAATCATATCTCGGTGAAAAACGAATGGATCATTGAGGAGTGCTGTAAACAAAACAGTGTCAGTGAAAACAAGATCACGAGCTAAAACACGTTCTTGAACTGGCACGATACATACCTGTGACTGTCGGACAAATATACCATAGTTATCTGGACAGGAGAAGTAAGACTTCCCCTGTACTGTCCCGTTGTTCTTGCCCTTGGGCTCATCTAGAACCACACCAATCCATTTCCCTGTAACAGAACAGAAATATCAGACACTGTCCTAGCTGAACGCTGTGTGTGTGTGTGTGTGTGTGTGTGTGCATCATTTGTTTGGTGGCTATTTTCAAACTGGTAATACTTCTCATCAAACATCATACTTTTAACGCAGGTTGCTATAAAAGTCTGACCCAACAGACTTGTCAGAATTATGATCAAGTTTGACTGGATTACAAATACATAGCCATTCCTAAACCAAGTGCAGTATGTACTTTGGCGTGAATACCTTATTATAGTGGGAGCAGAGATGGAGAGCCCATCCACAAGATGTGGTGGAAGTGGAATTTTTTTCCATTAATAGTACTCACGCGCGCACACACACACACAGAGAGAGGGGGCAAGAGAGAAAAACAGGTATCCATTTAATGGGCATGGTGAGATGCGAGGTCATGGGTGAATATATATATATATATATATATATATATATATTGATCAAAATTATTGACTCTCCTAGTATCAGCATGTTAAAGCTGACTGAATGGCATAAATGGTTGTGATGTGTATTATCATAATGGGTTAGTGAAGAGTAGGTCATAGTATTTATTGGATTTGTATGTTTACATTATGAGATATTTGACCTTCCAGCAAATATAGCAAGACATATTATGCTGCAACTTAGAAATTCTGTGCGTGATGATGTATGTTTCCAGTTCCATGCATTCTAAAAAAAACTTGATGTATATGCGATCCATTATTTGCATCTTTGTAGGGACACCATTTAGGCGTGTGGCCTGTGAATCTCTCTTAAAGCATTTTAAGTAATCCTGACTCAGGGATAGAAATAATGTATCACAACTCAAGCAGTGGGATTTGGCAGAGCTCATGTGGTTGGTGTGTTTTATATAGAAACTTTAGTTGCATATACACTTCGCCAATAGTAGTATATGGGAATAGAATTATTTTGGCTAAGTCCAGTTTGTACGATGACATTCACGGCTAGCTCTAGTCTACTCGTCATAAATAACACTTAAAAACATCATTATAATGATGTAGTTTGTACAGCAGACATTAGGCCTGGTTTGAAAATGTTACTATTTTGTATTAACAGTACCGAAGCTCTGATACCATAAGGGTCTACACTAGCACAAATGTCACAGAGAATCTCATAATAGTAGCCGCTAACCTATCAGTTTTAATCACAGTCACTCGAGGACAGCTGCCCATTGTAGAAACTGACATTGGCAGACAGCTGCAATTGAGGCATAGAGTTTGTGGGACCGGGTCCTTTTGCCACACTGGTCTAAACAGAGGTGGTGTGGAATCCACACCACCTCTGTGGATTGAAGGGTATACTTACATTAAGAAGTGTTTAAACAAGTCAACAATGGGAATGTTCCCAGCGTAGAGGTTGATCGTGTAAAGGGGAAAAAGACCGGAAAGGATATTGACCAGATGCCGAAGTTTGTATAATATTGCTTTGAGGGAGGAGGATACACAGCAACTGAAAAAATTGCTATAAATTCCACATTCATGGCCATTTTAGGCAATTAACATTCTGATAACTGGCATAATCTGACTTGGGCATGTTACCCCCCAACACCACGACTATAGGTGATTCACTTTTTAGAGACCGGCGAGACATTGTGGATGTCTCAGCATGAAGAGTCGCAACTTGACGGGTTGAATACAATATAAAGGATGACAATGGGATTATGTTTTATACGTTTTTGTGCTATCCTCTTACCCTTGTGTTATACGTTACGTGGGGTACCGAAAAATTGGCAAAGTGAGAAATGGGAAATAATGGCACCCTTGTTTTTTTGCATGTTTTACTGGATCATTATTTGTATTTTCTATGTATTTCAGTGAAAATAAGTACATACACATGTGTATTATCAACTTTATTATTCCTTCACAGACTAAAAATCTAAATCAGACTATTAACTAACTTGCGGTGTTATTCATTCACATTTACTCATTCACTTCGTTGACACTCAGGTAATAATTAGGGAAGCTACAATATTTAGAGAAACGACAATAATTAGGGAAGCTACAATTTTTAGAAGTACAGTCAAACCTGCTCTTAGTGCCACCTGTCTGGGTACACTACTAGCCCCTAAGTGCCACCTTTCCAAAGTATGATGCAAGTCCCATTCAAACTGACCTGTCTAGAGCCGCGACTTGCCTGACGCAACCAAACGCCACATGTCAGGGTCCCCAGCAAACAATATTAACTGTCAAGCAACAGCCAGTTGTGATAATTTGATTGAGTGCTGATTGTCATTGGCCGAACATCACCCAACGTATTAACCAATGATAGCTCTTCCCCAGTTATGTCTCTGATAGTGGGTATGACGTTTTTATGCTGACTGTGTCTTAACTTTAGAACAAAAAGTGAAGGCTCTGGAGATGCATGATAAAAAAAACAGTTCTTGCACAGCTGGAGAGACATTTGGTGTGCATACTGGCAATGGAACATTCTTGGATCGCATCATGGACATACAAGATATGAGTTTCACAATAAGGATGAATTTGTCACCAAAGCGAAGCAAAAAAATTCTTTTTATTAATTAAATTTATATATATATATATATATATATATATATATATATTAGATTTACGTGCAAATCTGTATAAAGTATGTGTATGCACAAATAAAAATAAATAGTATGTACTCTTTGTTGTTCGGGGCCTGGGGTTCAACCTGTCTGGAAGCTCCACTTGTCCATAAACGCCACTTTCAGCAAGTCCCAACAGGTAGCATTAAGAGCAGGTTTAACTGCACAGGTATACATAAAATATAATTGCCCTATTGCCAAATTATAGTTTGCTTTACCTCAAACAATATTAAAATGAACATTTAAAATAAAAAAAATAAGAAACATGTACAAGACTAAAAGTCATTGGAAAAATACAAGAAGGTGCCAATATTTCCAATTTTTCACTTTGCCATTTTTTCCAGGTGCCATTTTTCCTATAACCATGTTACATACTCCACATTCTATGTATGCCGATGTCTGATGTTTTTGGGCCACTTATGGTAGGCTAAATAGCCTAGATAAAGGTAATGAAGTGAATGGAACGACGAAACACCTTTCAGACATACCAATGCCAAGATTAGATGATGATTGATGATGATACGGCCACTTTTGTGCACAAGGCAGGCTAAACGGCCGAGCGAGCTCCGAAGGTGATGAGACGAAGCGAAAGACGAAACAACCTTCAGATATGCCCACGCCGGGTGGTAGTGATCTGTGGTCCAACACACTACCGCTAGACCACGGAAGCGCCCCGATGCCAAGATTAGAACTCCGGTGCTTGAGATCCATGGCCAACTATGTTACCAGTTAGATGATGGATATATAAGCTTTAACATGATAGATGAAATTCCATTCCCCCCCTCTCGAAAAAAAAAAAGATCTGTAAACTTACCAGTGGAAAACTTTGTGCCGCCGACAAAAGCCACAGTTCCAACAATGCCCTTACCAATCACCTCAACGCGACTTCCAGCCTTCACTGGTTTAGAATCGGCCATGGTAAATCAAGAAGACTCCGTTCTACAGATCTGTAATCAGAAAACTTTATTCATTTACTGTTTGAGATATAAAATTGGGTAGTGCCCCTTAAAAGGATCTTGCTCTTTTGACATCTCGCTTATTTATCAAACCTGCTCGTACAAAACGGCAATCAGAAATTTCTCCGGGTTCACATAGAAATCATGCAGGGCTTCCAAAATGTGGCTTCCATCATTTGGCACCTACCCTTAGAACATAATGGTAAAAGATTGCCATCAACATTTATTTAAAGTTATATAAAGGCATTAAAATGCAGCATGGTATGCCACTTTGGATTTGTCACTGTGTACACTGGCTTGATGATGACATGTTGGTAGATTGCCAAAACCATCTCAAGATAATTAAACTGACATTTGTTCATTTAATAAATTTTTTATTAAACTTTTAATCAAACTGGCTACATCTATCCAGGTAACGAATATCTTTGCTTATAACGATCAAACTTTTCAAGACTTTTACACACTTTATATGAATGTAGGAATTTTTTTAATATAAAAATTAGTAATAAGTATTATAATATTTAATTATTTTATTTATAATGCTGAAAACTAAAATAAATTATGAATTAAGTTATACATGTCTGTATTGGACATGTGACCAAGGGGCAACTCCCCAAGGAAAGAAATCCCACAAGCACAGGTATGAACCGGATTCAAACTCACAACATGGAGGTTTATCATGCATTGGTTTAACCACTGCACCATCAGACTCGGAGACCATTAATATACAATGCTTTGCTTCACATTGTCAAAGTATCCGTCATTTCTGATATAAATAAAATAACTTTATATTTTCTTGCAAATTATTGTCATAAAAAAGCCTAATTTCTGCTACTTTTTAAGAAATCTGGTGAACCCTTTTCTAATTTAAAATTACTTTATCTCTGAAAACAATAAAGATATCTTGATAATTCAAATTCCATAAAGATATACACATATAACATATATTACCTAAAAGGCAAAATGCATCTAAAAAAATTGTGGATGTAGCTGACAGTATTAAATATATAATCACGAGTGGTTTTGGGGGGAAAACCAATGAAATTACTGACATCGAACAAGTAGTTATCGAACAAGTGGCTAGTTAATCGAATCTATGCTGCTATTTAGTTTCTTATAACAATCTATGTGTCATACTGATTATACAATGCACAGAATCATCTTCACTGATGTCATAATATCATATCATATTCTTACGGTAGCATTTTACTGAAAAGAACCTGACATAAATAGGTCAGCTTCTGGTATAAGCAATGCCCGGAGGGAAGCTCCAGATAATGTTAGACTCCTGTTTGTTATTTACGGTGGTCAAATCCCGCTGTAAAGTATAATATTACTCTGACTGCATGAATGGCAATGGCACCACTTATCCACCATATAACACAGACTGTCACAGTATACTAAATGTTAACACAAATTAGCTAAAAGAATAATATACTTCAGCAGTTGAAAATTCCCACTCCTGGGACTACCCAAAATCATGCCGGGGCAACAATTTTTCAAAGGTCAAAAGCTCGCTGGGCAGCTCAACTTTTTCAGGAATAAGTATACTGTCTTCTTCGGGTGGAATTAGTTCTCTCTTTAATGCATTGGCTTCTTACGGCACCTGATTCAAGCAAAGGTAAGATTATCCTCAATTGAATATTATGATTAGAATATAAATGGATAATATGAGGCTACTTATGAGTAGTCTGAATCAGTGGATCCTGGCAGTTTTTTCATATAAAAGTCTGACCTTTCGGGATATATCACTTGTTTATTGACATACGATCCATCTGATACCTTCTGACACTGCTGTTATCAGTGTATCGCTGCATGTTTTTCAAATACATTGCTGGAAAGTTCAAACCTGCGGTTTTCAAGTTTTTTGAGGAACCGGAGAATGCTGAATATCAACTTCTACCAAGGCTACTTCCAACCTGATAATCCATCCCCCTGAAGCAATCACTAGTCATCTACAAACTGAAGTAGATGACTACCTCAAAACACTGTGCCTTCCAGAGGAAGGCTGATCCACTCAACTTCTGGATGTTTCTTGCCGATAAGTACCCATCATTAGTCTTGCTTGCTCCTAACTTTTTGTGCACACCAGCATCATCCTCTCCACTGGAGAGACTTTTTAGCATCAGTATAAAGATGTGTGATGGTATATCTAATCATATAGGTGATGTTATGAGATAGCATAAGAGCTAACAAATCTAATGTTTTATGAAGAGTATAAAAAAAACGACAATTTTGTTCAATCTAAAAGGTTTTTGTATTCGTGATACAAAAAAAAAGATATAAATAAATCAAATCAAATGTATTTACACTTGAATTTATTTGTAGTTAAATACTTTCTAATGTATGTGTCCCC
Organism: Paralvinella palmiformis; assembly: GCA_025642065.1. NCBI lineage: Eukaryota > Metazoa > Annelida > Polychaeta > Terebellida > Alvinellidae > Paralvinella > Paralvinella palmiformis. Next base: position 164,647 of record JAODUP010000075.1, on the reverse strand, counting down.
ATGTCTGACGGATCGAACATAAACAGGAGTATATTCAGCATTTAGTGATTCACTCATATATTTCTAATCTCATGTTGAGTTTAACTACTACCATTATAAGTGCAAAGATGTAATATTTCTATTCTATTGGAAAATAATTTTTCGCAATTTTGTATGTCACATGTTAACAAGATAAAGTGATGTTTAACATTTCAGTTATCAAATTACACATTCAGCTTAAATACTCCTTTTATAAGTGCAAATATTTATGTACTGTTAGTGTTACCACTACTAGCCTGTTAATGAATTAAACAGTACATCTTTAAAGAGCCGCACAAATTGCATAAAGAGACAACTTCTTTGCACCAGCCCTAAAAAAACCCTGTTTGAATTAACCACTTTGGCCTCATGGGTAGAGCGCGAGAATATTCACCTATGGCTATTCTGTGCAGGAAGTCGCAGGTTCATGCCTCAGCCATGGCACTATAATAATTATAAGCATTATGCTTCTTGCATTCTCCTTTTCAACATTAAACTTGTTTCATGAAAAAAATTATAATTGTATGATGTGGTGATATAATGAATTGAATATGAGTTTTTCATCCAGCAAGTTTTTCTCCACCAAACATGCCATATATTCTAAATTTATTTAGAATTAGTCTCCATGGGGAAGCTATAAATTACAGACCATATGTGTCTTCCCCATTTGAGGTTGCCAGCCACTGTAAAAATGGCCATTATTATTATTATAAACAAATTGGACCAACCCTTCTTGAAAACAGTGTCTCTGGTGAAATAGCAAGGTTTTATAGTCAGAAGACTCTCCTTAGACATCAGTCCAATACTAGACATCTGACGGTGACTTTAAATACAAAATTAGGTCTTACTCACAGAATTGATCCCCATGTTAATTAGGGCCAATCTATTATATCATTGTTATTGTGTTGTACAAACCTAAATAGGCCTAGTAAGATCAGTGGCAATGTAAGTTTTATATAACACATATCGTTGTACTGGTACAGATGACCAAAACTCAGTACATGCATGTACTGAAGTAGATGCTACATTCAATGTGGCTCAATGGTTTAAATCAATCTATTTTATGTGTTTGTGACATTAGAAGTTTTTATGTGTATATAAATATTATTATAATATGGCGATAAATTGTAGATGTATATAATGAGTATATATATATATATATACATACTGTAATTATGTATATAATGCTAATATGTATGTAATATATATGTAAATTATAAATAAATACAAATAAAATGAAACCGATGTGTTAATCTTTTGTAATGTTTATCAAGTTTTCTTTCCCCTTATTCTTAAATTTACATGTACCCATTAACACAAACATAATACAATGAAAACCAAACCATCACAGATTACTCTAATCACTATTATAATTTTTTACTGTCAGTATTCAAAACCATGTTACTAATTAATGAAACTGACAAACTTGCTAGCCGTCATCAACAGTCATTATGCCTTCTAATTCTATATATAGTGGTCTGTATTAGACATGGGCCATAATCAACAGTATCCTTAATCCTAGATCTACTCACAGTTAGTTGATAATTCTGAAAATGCTGGCTATTGAAGATGGTGCAGTCACTGGTTCAGCAATTGAAGTTCTAAATTTTTAGTAAGATTGTGAGATGCTTCTTAAGGATTTCTAGGTAAGAATTTATGAGGGTTTCAAGAACAGAGAAATTGGCAGAAACAACTGATTCCGAAAAACACGATCAAGTTTATTTAGTTGATATTCATATGTAGCATAAGCCATAACATCAAAACCGAGTTAATACTGCTGCATTAATTTATTTATTCAACTGCCATTAAGCATGGCAACTTTTAGCAATGAAATGAAGGAAGCCATCGTAATCAGTCAATCACTAATCGTTTGTGATTTCATTAGCTTAGGTGCACTACAAAGTTGAATTCAATTGTCCAAGTCTGTATGTCCTCTGTAACAGAGAACTATCTTTGCTGCCTTGGCCATACCAAGTTGGTTTCGGAGTTTGCTGTGCACAAGTCCAAAGGTTGAAAACGTTCTCTCCTTTGAAGTAGAAGATCTCCAAAGATCAATCCTTTGATGTAGGCTAGGATGTATATCATGCTAACCAAGCAGAATAACCAATGAAAAAAAGTAATTAATTCCAAATGTTACTGAAATATTTGGTCTACTGCACTATTTCTGCCAAAATGATGGCTAAAACCTAGTACTAAGATACTGAGTAATTAAATTTTAAATGTTTAATTAGACACATTACAACATTAATTCAATTGGACTAATAAAAACGTTTCCAAAGAAAGTCATATCAGTCGATTATCAATTATTATTAGCTTATTGTTATTTTCTATATTGTTACAAATAAGAAATATGTTTTAAAAATCTGATCTGACATCTCAATGATCTCAGATCTGCCATAATCTGGTTCATTTTCTCTGGAATATCAGACTGTCTCTCAGAAGAACTATGTAGAAACAGACTGCGTTCACCATATGCTCTGAATGCATATATCAAAAAGTTTTACGAATACTAAGCACTTACCCTGAAAACCTTAAGCACTACTCAAGCATCTTTACGGCAAAAAGCTAATGTCTAGTCAGCCATTATGACATCATCGCGGCTCATCTATTTACCGAATTAATTACTGATCCTGCGATGGATATAATACTCCGTTGTGAAACTTTGTTTTATGGGCAAATCAGACGCGGCATTAAATTTATGTTATTTTATGTCCATATTTGATATTATTACTAAATGATTGATTATTCATAAATTAATTTAGCTTATTAGATTTATTCAACATCAACTTAAAGTAGTATTATATTGACTGTCATATATATTTTCTGAAAACAGATCTACACCTTAGCCTTAAAAGGCTTAAGCTAAGGCTTAGCCTAGGCTTAGATCTTATTAGTCAAGACTGTTGGTCATTTATCATATATAGATGTGTGTGTGTATTATTTTTATATAAATAATTGTGACAATTATTTATTTATTATTAACGTCATAAAATGCTGTAATACCACATCTATTATATATAAAATCATCCAGTAAATGAATTAATTACCAGAATGGCATGATCAACATTGAACATATGTTAAACTATTCTATCATTCATGGGTCTTTCCTAAGTATCACTTAATTGTGAGAAAAACTGTTCACCCATTTCTAATTCAATATCACATATTTATCATCCAATACACATACTGAACAAATGTGATATCATACTTAGCTGTTGGCTCCACTGACAGGTCAATGGTTGGCTCTATGTAGAAATTTTGTATGTTTATGCAATTTACTGCAACTATTGACCTAGCTCTTGATTTATATTAAAACACTGCCCTCATTGAATCTTTAATGATTTTTCAATCTTGTGCCTGTAATATATGAGTGATCAATTTTGTCTAGGAAACAAAGTCACAGGAAAACAGTCACAATTTATTTAAGTAGCTGCATAAACAATTAAAGTAATAAAAAAAAAATATTTTAAATAACGTTATTATAACTAACAATAAATTTAAATGACTTATACATATTGGCAAGACTATTTATATATGATGGCATATATATATGTGTGTGTGTGTGTGTGGAAAATAATCACATTCGTTTTATTCAATGTCTTAGCACAATAAGGTAATCAGACAAAAATATTTAAATTAGTCATTTCTGTGACTTTTTTCCTGTGATTTTTACTCCTGTGAATTTTTTAACTGAAATTTATTAACTGTTTGAGTTGTGCTAGTCAGTTGTGCAGTTACCTGAAATAAAGGTCTTCAAACAGGGGCACCGTATCTCAAATAAAAGGCTTCAAACAGGGGCCCTTTATCTCAAATAAGGGTCCTCAAACAGGAGTTACTTTTTTAAATTGGGTTTTCAGGCTCGCAAGCCTCCTCTTTTAAGATCAAAATTTTATTTTAAATTAAATTAATTATTCAGCAATCCAAAATATAAAAATAATGCACTGCATTTTTCAAAATAATTATATTTGATCATTTTTTAGTGGGTCACTAGGTTTGAGGACCCTAGGTCTAGGCTGCAGCTACTACTAGCCTATATGATAATCCAACCCTGTGTACAAGTCATGTAGTGCCAGTTAATAACTGATTTTAAATCCTTTTTATTTTATTACTTTAATTGTTTATGGTATTTAAATACGTTTTTTTCTGTGATTTTCTTTTCTAGCCAAAATTATGACTATTTCCTGTGACCTTATTGCCAGACACCAAAAATATATATGTTAATTTCCATAGATAAAATAATCTTTCTTTTTATCAAAAGGAACAATTGTATTTAATAATGTATAATTGTGTTAATAAATTTTTTTTAAATGTTTAATAATTGGTCTTCTTTTGAAAGTGAGACCCGCAGTGTCTATACAAATGATATACTGGATGATAATAGGTGCCACACCCAGTGCAGCATTAGCTATCCTGGATCATTATAGAACTTGTATTAGCCTTTTAGGGTCTGTACCTTTCAGATATTCTACATAAAAATGAGTAGGATAGGTGAGCGTGATTGAAAACATTGTTTGACCATATGTGCTGCATGGCATTATGGTAGGGTAGCTATTTCTAATTTTCTAAAAAGGAGGGACATGGTATTCCCAAAAGGAGGACATGGTCATACACTGAGCTGCCTATACTTACCACACACATGCACACACAGTCATGCGCACATACACGAAGTGCATTAGAAATACCTTTTATTATTATACAGAAGTAAAATAAACATCAGTGTTTATTTTTAACCCAGATATGTGCAAAAAGTTCCCTTATTTCAAAAATACAATGGTAACCTAGCTGTCATGAAGTGTTTATTTCTTGCATTTCTGTCATTTATACTTGCCATCTCTAGGAGTTTTCTGTTGGCTAAGAGTTTTCTGTACATGGCTGGATATTCTTCTGAGAAGTTAGGGTCCTGTAACAATATGTGTCCAGCTTAAACTGGCGCCGGGTGGAGGATGACTGTCTCAAAAAGTCGGATGCATGCATGATTTAAGCTGCATAATTAAAGCTGATGTTGTATTTAAACGAAATAAATGATCTGTTCTTTATACTTACAAAAAACATAGCTCCACATGAACATAATTTAAAATAGTAAATGTAAAGAACAATAAAAAATAACTATATTTAAATAAATTCAAAATTTCCAGGTATATTGATTTATGATAACTTTAATTATTGACATAATTCAGTTGTCCACTTCGTGAAATTTCAACATTATATATGGATCATAAAATATTATCAATGTGAATCATTATCATTAATTAATATTGTCTATTATATGAAAGCATATCGTCAGATATAGATTTAAATTTGCCTTTGTAGATGACATATATTACGTCTATGAAAGAAATGCGATTAGAAAAGGCCCTGCATTGGCTTTCAGTGAGATATAGGATATATTTAAAGATCATCATTCTTACTTATAAAGCTATACATGAACTGGCACCGTTATATATCTGCAACATGCTACAGATATATCGCCCAACAAGGACACCGAGGTCTGCAGGATATAACTTATTGTCGATACCACGAGTTAGGCTCAAGCTGTTTGGTCACTGGTTATTCCACTATGCGGCACCCACATTATGGAATTAGCTCCCAGACAAACTGAGACATTAATGCCATTCAATCAATAGTTTAAACTATATCCTTAAGACTTATTTGTTTAGTATTGCATATTCTTAAATTCTGTAACATCTATGTATGTTTTGATGGTTCATTTAGTCATTTTTATCTAATCTACTCCCTTTTTATGTAAAGCACCACAGAAAAACACAGTTGAATGTGGTACTATAAAACAATAACACATTATTATTATTATTATTATTATTAGAAATGTATTAAAAAACAGTGACAATACTATATATGCTCTGAGATGTATTACTGTATCAAGATAATTGTAAATTCACTAAAACACTCATTATAATATTTAACTTTCAAGATATAAGTCATGGAGTTATAATATAATATTGGTGCTAAAAGTCATCATTATTATAATAATCTGAAAAGGATATTGGCTACTAAAGAATTGCTCTAATCAAATATAAGGAACAAATGTTAATGCATAAGAACTTTTTCCTCCCTTCTGTTCTACAGAGATATCTTTAAATATGAGATTATCTGACATTGTTCATAACTGTGCTAAATATCATAAACTCCCTAAGCTCAACTTGGAGTTGGCAATTCATGCCAAATGTCTTTTTCCCAGTGTACATTCCATTTCAGAATAAACAGATTTATTCCATTTAGTGGAAGAAATGGCATATTTTAAAGAAATAATTTGTAATTACACTGCATGGAATGTATTTTATTTTAATTATCCCCCCTCCCCAACCAAGTAGTTACTGAAGTCTGCCCAGTAGAATTATTATAAATATATGGAATATGGTCTCTTGCCTCTCCGAGACAACTATACTGGTAACTAAATTTTAACTGGATCATTCAATTATCTACAAATGTTTCGGTATTAGGCATGAAGGCAATTGAAAATCATTTGAAGTGGCACTGCTCATTATGTATATAAACGTTTACTAAGTGTACGTCAAGGCATAATGAGAGTGATTGGCAATTATAAATATGTGCATGGAATATAATTTCTCCAACAAGCAAACCCCCTCACTGTACATTTACTGTAACATTTATAGTACAATCGTTGGAATTGTGTGTCATAATGTCAAAATGCCTCTTCAAATAACATATTTCCATGATATACACAATGTTAATTTCATATCTGGCTTCAAAGCAACTAAATTGGATTGGATAACAAGTTTGGGCTAGCTATATATAGAGAGAAAGCAGCCAAGTTTGTCTCATCTTTTAGTAAACTTTGTGGTGCTACAGATATAGACTAGCAAATATCTTGACAGTTTTGTTTAGTGTGTTGTTCATATGGTTATTGTAACATACCAGTGTGTTGCTCTCCCTCTGTGTCTGTGTGTGTGTCTCTGCGAGTGTGTGTGTGTTGCCTCTGCAAGAGCAGTAATTTTAAATTAGCATTTGGTTCGACTGATGAATTATCTATGAACATATAGGTTTATGTTGTTGCTATCATATACTTAAAGCAACTGGGAGTGCCTTCATGCTGCACTCTTATTTGTCTTATTATGTCTTATTATGTAGAGTTTATGGAGTACTGACAGCAATGAACAACATAGAATTGTTTATATACGCTCTATAAACAACTCTGCAACTGAAGGAAATTATATTACGTTGATGCTAAAGGCGTATAAACATGTATAGTTTTCAAAACATTCCTAGCAAGTTTATCATACAAAAACATATAGAGCACAAATTAGATTACATATGCCAGCTTCTCTGAATTTTTCAAAAAGAAACCAATTTCTCACACCGTCAGGGAAGAAAAATATGTTTCTTCTGGAATGAGAAAACAATGTCTCGATTTCATTAAATGGGATTAATTTAAAGAATGGATTATGTAAAAGCCGACTTGTTAAATAAAATAAATCTTATCTGAATTTAGATCTATATGCAAGAATTTGTACATCGTATTTCTGCAAGCAGTTATTTTATTAACCTTTAAAGTTTAATTTATTAATAATGTTAATGTTCTTTATATAAATAGTCCATTCTGTTGTTTGCTGTTTCTTAATTGTTTGAGGGAATTTCTAATTTATGTATGTATTTCTTTCAGTACCAGCAGATATGAGGTCAATTACGTTTTGTCAATTCCAATTCAATGCACATCAAATTTATCAAGTCCATATTTATCAAGCCCAATTCCATTTTTTACCTACTCCAAGTACCCACTTGGAAAACCTACTCCGAGTAATTTATATTTCAAGTAGGATTGTCATGGAAGAAATATTTCTGAATTAAAAAGTTAAATGCCAAACTTCAATTCAAAATTTATCAATTCCATTTTTTTTAAAATAAACAATTTCAATTCCAGGTGTTCTATGTCTTGCCATCTCTGTCATAAATATATTATATCAGTATACAATAACACATAGACTGATTGTTAAACAATTATAAAGTCATATCCATATATTTTTCTGAGGTATGTGTTAGTCTAATAACTTGACGGTTATTTCCGATTATATACAACACCGGTTAAACGGGGATGCATTTGAACACCACAATGTACCTCAAAAGCTTTATTCAAAGTTATCACCTGAAACTATAAATATCTCAAAATGCCTGGAAAAAATATCATCAGTTATCATCTACTGAACAACTCGATACAAAAACAAAACCCCATGATTTTAAGTGCACCATCACCATCCATGCAAACACTGTAATACGGTATTTCCCGTTCTTCAGAGCAAACCGCAAACAGTCCAGCTTACATAATCGCCTTAGCAAGCCGTTTACCATCCACCAATACGCATATGGGTGGAGAGGAAGCGACCATGGTAATGCTATTTTGCACGATGTAGCGTTCTCTTGAGCATTCGAGAAACACTGATTGTCAGAGAAGGAAAGCGAACGCAAAAAGAGAAAACTATAGGGTTCACAATGAAACGGAATGAAATAGCTGAAATTAATAGCATCAATTTAATGAGAAAACATCTTAACACGACATCCTCTATGGTGGTTGAAGAAAGTTTATCCATCACACAACAAAGACCTAGCTAGGATTAAACAATCCAAAGATTGGATCAACCTTTCCAAGTAAGGGCATGTTAAATGTGAAGCACTCGTTCTACTGGTGGAGGGAATCGAGTACAAGCAAGGCATCTATATAACCCACAAAATACAGCCGATTAATCGACCTTTGTGTAATGTTGCATTCGCTGTCTGTGATGAAACCAGTAATCGGTTAGAAAATGGCGGCACACATTTTCCACGTCATTCGACGCACAATTCATCCGAAAGATGATCTCGATAGAAAAATGTAACGGACCATTTAATGTTTACTTGAAGAAATGGTGCAAATGTGGCCATTGACATCATCAAAGTATATACAAATGTGGAACGCCAATAAATATTGCCTCTAGCGTCTGACTGATGTTGGTAGGTTTGGCCCACTGGACTCGATCAATGGAGTATTTGCATAATGAGTCACCACGTTACATTGTGCTTTAACTATTTGCACAGATAACAAATGCCTATACATTTGTTTGTGCTACATTCTCGTATACACAGATACTACGGAATAATGTACATATACATTATGGCATTCTGTGATCCAGTAAGGACAATGCTAAGTACAGGAAATGTCCTCAGTTAGCACAAAATCTAAATAAAATACTTTTTATCCACTATAAAACCATATCTGCCTATATATCTGTACAATTGGCATCGAGACAGTTGAGCACAAGCTAATAGGGTAAAACAAAAATAGTTGTTTCTGCCATGTGGGTCAGTGGGTATTTCCGATGGAAAACTGCCAACATGTAAGGCTGCGCTGTTTTTCATATTAGTTGTGGTAACGCAATAGAACTTACAGCTGGGCCAAGCCATTAAAATGCCACGAGTGTGTTACATCTTCTGAACTGATTACAGCAGGATAAAATTAATAAAGCTATAAAGCTTCATGATAATACATTAGATTTTGTACAGTGTATATCCATCAAAGCGATATTAATACTTCACTTGACCTGAATATTCAAACAATTCCTAGATGCTCGCATAACATCCATTATACATCACGTTACTAATACTTCATCAAACCACAACAGCATTATACACCAATCAGCATTTTACTCGTGGCACATTGGACACCGTGAGATAGCCTAAAGATTAAGGGAACTGCTATGTTTGAATCGGCAGCCACAGGAATTGAGAACCTGGTGCGAGTACTTGAAGCTGCTGCTGTTAGGTTGCCTGAGCCAATTTCTACTGGCGATTGCCCGAGCAATTAATTTGCATTGATTTCGTTTTTGTTCCATCATTTTTGGTGCATCTATACAATTATCACTTAAATATATTATGCATACAATGCACACTAAGGACTACTTAAATAATTCCGTACACACTGACTTATGCACATATCCACACTCGCACACACAAAATATGAATGAGTCAAAAATAAATACGTGACATACTAGTTTTGGGAGGCATTTGACCGGTGGCACTTTCCCTGTTGTAAAAGGTTATTTCGGTTTAGACAGGCAGTGGCAACAAACTATTGAAATTGATGAGCCAATAGATGAAAAGCCCTTTTGCAAATTTTACCAATTATCCATTGCTAACGAATGGTAGTCTTATTCCGGCTTGGCCACAGAAATGCCTCCCTTTCTTATAAGAGATTAGTATAAAGGGAAATGACCATGAACTTACGGAACACAACAATGTGCTAACAATGCTGAGGAACGTGAATAAAGAGATGAAAAAATAAACTATATAGATCAAAAAGCTAATATCATCCCTGATAAATACGTTACCGAGATAACAAATATTAATAAACATCTAATATGAATAGATCTGTGTGTGTGGTGTGTGTGTGTGTGTGTGTGTGAGATTACGGAGCTAGTTGAACTTGGTTACTGGTAGATTACATGCACACAGAAAACATCTCGTTTGCGAGAATAAAATAAATGATGTTAGAATATGGAGTAAACAGACCGGTGACAAATGAGGTCATCTATCTTCAAAATCTACAGACCCAACACCCAAAACAAAAAGTGGCAACAAAAATTAAACCAATGATCCAAGTTTCTTAGTATGAGGAAAATTAAGTACAATACTCGGTAGCGTTAGCATATAGGGTCTAACTGATCAAATATGGCACTTCAACTGGGCTTTCTGGTTTTAGATTTGACATTAAAGCAAAATAACATCACATTATTTATCATTATTTACCAATATACGAGAGCCAGTTCTGCTCATGTACAATAGATGTACCATCACTTTGTATTAATATCAAATATGTGATCAGCGTGAATATAAATCTAATGGAAAATCGAATTACCAATAAAATTCTTAAATTAAATTTGGCTCTGCTGACTGCAAAAGTACTCACAAACAGTTATATATATATATATATATATATATGTGTGTGTGGGGGAGTGTGTGTGTTACAGTTAATTTGTATAATCAGTTAATATGTATATTATCTGAAATGTTCAGTTAATACTTCTATTGCTAACTGAGAATTAATACAGATTAAAATGAAAATTTCAGATAATATATATGTTATGTAATTAACTGTAATATATATGTATATATATATAGGCTATAGTGTTGTAATTTGGGGGTTGGGGTCATGATAGTACATCTAGGCACATGGGAGGCCCGTTCATGTTTTGCATGAGTTGTGGCTTTCCTGCAGCTCACTTCTTCAGTAATAAAAAGTGTATGGTGAGCAAGCTCTATCAAGTACAATACATGATAAGAAGCACCATCCATAAATCTATAAAAAAAACAGGCGTCAGTGTGTGATCTCATACACGCATGCATGAGTGTGTGTGTGTTTTGAAAAAGCACCATAAAGGCTTCAAATAACTGCACCAGAAGCACCAAATAGCACGACTCGCATCAGTATGGTGCCATCCGGAAAAACAGCACACATCCTATTCCCTGGCAATTGGTTCAAAACGGAATCCACAGCATCAGATGCGTACAAAAACGATTAAAATATGGCACGTTTAGAGTCCACCCCTAGACGGACACCGCTCCTTTGGGTCTTGACTGATATTTCACTTTGCGGTGTCGACGACTGCAGAACCCAAGGCAGCCACGGTCACTGCTGTCATCGCTTCCACGTCGAAATAAGTAGGTGTGACGAACCTTTCGTGCTCTCTCATAGTCCACTTGGCACTTCTCATAGTAATCTCGTTCTTTCAGATACCTAGTATAACAGAAGCAAAGTACCGACATGAGACATATTATGATAAACCAATTATATATATATATATATATATATATATAGAGTCCCTCTAGTTTTGGGAAAAAGTAATATCTTCATTCAGCGTAATATAATTAGGTATTAATTGTATTAAACAGACATGTGTGTGTGTGTGTGTGTGTGTGTGTGTGAACTGTGTGTGTTGTGTGTGTGAACACATACATATCAAGATTCGTGTTTTATTCACTATACAGGTATGTTTTTCTCCCATCACAATCCAGTAGAATTGATAGACGTCACAAAAGCACATTCTCAAATATTGCTATTAATATTATATGGAACATTTGTACAATGGACAAAATATTGTTTACCATTTGCTAGAAAGATTTGTAGCTTTGTGCACTAAACCTTATGGGGTTTCCCATTCTGTAGTAGCACCAAACAGATGGTTATTCCTTAATGTTATTACAAATGAAAGTAGATTTTTTTCATGATGCTCGGGCACACACAACATTTTTCAATAATTAAATAATTGTGTGTGATAAGACAGTCCAAACAGACATTAATCTTTTTATAACTGAGTTTTATAATGTACAACTTCATATATATATATATATATATATATATATAAGTTATAAGTAATTTACAATGATTTTGTTTTTGTTCCATCATTTTTAGTGGATCTATATAACTATCGCTTAAACATATTTAACATACATTGCACTAAGAGTTACGTACACACAGACTTACATGCACATATCCGCAATCACATGCCAAAAATAGCCAGCGGGAAATAAAAGCGACTTTTACTCTTTTTATTATTATTTTCGTGCCTTACCATAACTTATAATATGCGGAACAATTAGAGACAGTGCTAACAGAAACATTGAGTCAACCAATCAGCGACTGCATACAAATCTCTTGGAAATATTGCGTCTCAAGCCAGTTCTGACAGTGACATGTCTATTAATAGTTTACCATTTGTGAATGGTTGGGTGCTGAATCTGGCAAATCTTTCAGAAACTAGAACTTTGCGTCAATATATTTTTTATCATCCCTACGTTTTCAGTGATTTTTTATATATTTTTTTCCGACTGACCCTAAATTGTGGGAGGGGAATTTTGCGTAAAACAAAGGGTTAATTTGTTTTTATTTAATCAAACAAACACACAAACTTCTCGAATGAAGCATCTCTGTTAATCTATTAGAACTAATTTATTATTCTTGCTCTGCTGGTAATTCATCCAAACCATTGGGCAATATATATGTAATGTGTAGCCCATACAAGATGATGATTGATGGTTTACAGCCATGATGGGGATTTTGTGCACATGATGGGGTAAATGGGCTGAGCGACCTTCAAAGGTAATGAAGCCACTAGTCAAAGATGAAACATCCATTCAGATATACCCATACAAGAACAAATGTAATAATGTATATTTAATAAATCACGCTTGCTAGCAGGAGCCATTCAGAGGCACTGTACAAATAATATGTGTAATATAATAATACTCCAAATAATATGTCTGTAAAAACCCTATAAGAGATTTAAAAGATAATTATTATTTATCTGTGAAAGTGACCTTGAACAGGTGTGTTTTAGAACAGATTTAAAATTTTCAAGGGACGAAACATTTCTAATATCTGCCACCAACATATTCCACAAAGTGGGGGGCTGCAACACTAAATCAGTAAATGCACAATTACCAAATTACCATATGACTTGAGCTGGGACACACGCATTTGTTATAGTATCTGACTGGACGACCTGAGTTTTCAGAATTTCTAACGGACACCAGTTTACGCAGGTATTCAGGTGCCATATCATTAATAGATTTATAAGTTATTAATAAAATCTCGAAATGGATACGCTGTCTAACAGGTAGCCAATAGAGTTTTTGAAGAATTGGGGTGATATGATCATATTTTCTAGTATTTGTTACAATGCGAACTGCACTATTCTGAATTCGCTGAAGGCGATTAATGTTATAATCAGATATGCCATATAACAGGGAGTTACAATAATCTATACGAGATGTAACAAAGGCATGAACTACAGTTACAAGTGATTCTTGTGTCAAGAATGCATTTAAACAGTGGATGTTCTTAAGATGGTAGTAGGCAGCTCGGCATACTGATGTGACATGTTCATGCATGTTAATACATTGGTCAAAAATAACCCTTAGATTATTTACTGACCCATATGGGGTAATCGAGGATACACCCATCTGTAATGCTGGTGTCTTTAGGGATTTAACACATTAATGCGATGATGCCAAATAAATAATATTTGTTTTATTATCATTTAGTTTTAGAAGATTTTTAGTCATCCAGAGCCGAATATCATCAATACGATGTTCTAAATTCTTCAAGGAAGAGGAGAAATTTAACTAATTGTCAGGATCCAGTGATATATACAGCTGTGTGTCATCAGCATACAAGTGATATTTAAACCCATATCGCTGCGCAATGATCCCAAGAGGACGGGTATACATTGTGAAAACCAGAGGACCAAGAACTGAACCCTGTGGCACACCAGATAACAAAAACTGAATGTCAGATAAAATAACACGAATAGACACTCTCTGGGAGTGTTGTCCCAGATAGGATCAAAACCATTCAAGCAAATTACCTGACAGACCGAACATATCTTTTAACCTAGAAAAAAGTACATTATGATCAACTGTATCAAATGCAGCAGACAGGTCCAGAAGAGCATGTATTACTGGCTTACCTTGATCATAATATAATTTTTCACCTGAACTAAGGCTGTTTCAGTGCTGTGACCACTTTTATAGGCAGACTGTAGTGATTCATTAAGGTTATTATTGATTAAATATGCCCTTTCTATAACCTTAGATAAAAATGTAAGATTTGAAACAGGTCTGTAATTGTTTAGAATATTACAGTCCAAACTTCATGGATCTTTGGAAAACCCCAGAGATAATGACTTATTAACTATAGTTGTAAAAGGGCTCATCAGAACATCCAGACAATCTTTCACATTCCATGTGGGTATAGGGTCAACTGCGCAGAAAGCATTAGATGACCTTTTCAGCAACTGTCTGATATCAGTCTCGTGGATATGCAGGACTCTTCTACAAATATCATGGTGATAAAAGGATTAAGAAAAATTGGAGACCATTATCACAGGAATGAATGCATTGAACGTGTACAGTTGTGTCTCCCCCAAATCCACCCCCCAGAGGGAATATATAACTGAGCTTATAGGTTCTTTTATTAACTTCTTGGACGTTTGCTGAGATACAGCATTTTAAGCTGGTGCTCAATAGAATATTAGGGTACGCTGGACAGGGGCTAAAAGAAGATTATGTTATTTTGTTAATAGATTTGAATCTATTATACAGTTATCCTCCATGGGAGTGGTGACATCTGGTGAATGTCATAGATGAAACTTAATAATGATGTTATATTTAAGAATAAAATTAATTGTGTTCACGATTACAACGTGGCTTAATAAAAAGGAAGTGATTATTAGTCTTCAACTTTAGGCATAATTTGGACCCACTTAAACTGTATGCCAGAGAATTAATACTGTAACATATTGCTTCTGCTGGGGGGGGGGCTAATATTACTCAAATGCAGATATCAGCTGGATTTGAGCCCATAACCTGGATGTTTGCACCACAGTGTTCTAACCACTTTGCCATTGGAAGTCTCATCATCTTATATGGAAGGACTGAACATTTTAACTGCTGCATGGAATATACTTCTATGTTTAAGACAGTATATACCTCCAATCTTCAGAAATCACATGTCCAAAACATTTCTGGGCTTCTTAAGTACACAGACAGCTGATTATATATATATATATATATATATATATATATAATGCATGTGTATATAGCGCCAGAACCAGGTAACCCCGTTCTGAGGTGCTGTACAGTATTATTATCCCTGACAACCTGTTTCCACCCAACACACTGGTGCCTCCATGGTCTAGCGGTAGCATGCTGGACCACAGATCACTACCACCCATGTTCGAATCCCGGCGTGGGCATATCTGAAGGTTGTTTCATCTTTGACTTAGTCTCATTACCTTTGGAAGTCGCTCGGCCCATTTAGCCTATCATGTACACAAAAGTGGCCGTAAAACATCAATCATCATCCACCCAACACCAATCTCAACTCCCAAGGGAGCATACAACACATGCCAGTCGCCACATGACAGCATTGCAGCTCCCAGAGCTTTGAACCAATGACCCTTCTGTTATGAATCCTATGCTCTAACTAACTGTGCTATCATGGCTCGATATATATATATATATATATATATATATATATATATATATAGTTAATTCCAACCAGAGAATCAACATAGAATAATACACTTAATTTTCCAGTTGCACTGTAGAAAAATCAGCTAAAATACTATTTAGAAAATCAATGATAAAATGTATAAGTTTTCCACAAAAACAAATCCTAATCCAGTCATACATTTTCAGGAAGTGGAGAATTAACAACAATTTTAAAGATACCACTGTTGCCAACTTTGTGGACAGATGGCACTGTTGGATGGTCGAGATACCTAACTAATGTAGCTCTATAGAGTTAGACATCCTAATGTAGATATTGAGATCCTTGATTATATTAATATATATATTATATATATATATATATATATATATATATATAGAAGCCCCACTTGAGGCTAGATTTAAAGATGTTTGTGCATGGAAAGAATGATAGGTGCATGGGGCTAATGAGATTTCATACAACTCGGTTTGAAAAGTAATTTTGCCAAATTCAGCACCTGGTGAATCAGCAAGATACTGTATTCACAATTTGGGATTCTTCATGCGAGTACTTTTTCATCTGCTGCAAAGACAACAACACACACACCCACAAGCACATTAATAAATGTGTATTCACCAAATAAGAAAAGCTGCCATCATGTATATTGTACTGGCCAATGAGCCACCCAGACATAATATCGATATAACAGTTTTTTTTTTAATGTATGGGGTTTAGTTCTCTGATCCAGTGCCACATGCTATACTAACCACACAGGAGGCCAGCGGTTCTGACATAGCAGTATCTGGTTCTCGGGACTGAGGCCCTGCTTCAGCTTGCTGTGTTTCTTATACAGCTGTACGTAGTTGCAGGAGAGATACCACAGGCACCAAGCTGCTAATTGGTTGGCATTGTGGAGCTGGTGAAAAAGTGGTTATGTGAAAAAATCAACGATTCTGCAGAACAGCGAATTATCTAATCGCGATGACAACGAGGTTGCCAATTATCATCATCTTAGTCATCATCCCTGTGATTGATATTATTGTTATCACTTTTAATACTACACGGCATAAGATTATATGTTTGAGATAACCGAAGTTCAAGAAAACAGAAGAGGAGCAAAAAAGATGCAAATTATGTACCTTGAGACGGGAACTCGTTTTTGCTTTGATGTAGTCAGCATTTATTGTATCATTATTGTTATTACTATTGTCTTAATGATGATGATGATGATGATGATGTTTCATCATCATCAGCATCATTTCTATTGTTCCTGTTATTGTTAGCATGAAATGAATATATAAATGCTATAATATTGATGGATTATCCAAAGCTACTCAACAGTCCAAACCAGTACACATTCATATAGTGCTAATGGACACACACACACACGCACAGAGAGAGAGAGAGAGAGAAAACTACCTGAGCTGTCTCCAGCAACCCAGCGACGTCCTCGAATATTTCCTGTCCTGTGGCTGTAATCGTTGTGAGCTGACTGATAATCATCTCCTCGGCGAGCATCTGCGCGCGCGGCAGACAGAGTCTGTTGGCCAGTTCTAACAGCTCGACCAGCTCGCCGGTTGGCAGCTTCGTCAGTCGATCCGTATACAAATACTGCAGCAGGTGAACAAATATGACCTTTCTCACACCAGGGAATGGAACCTATGGTGGATTAATGCGAGCAGTAAGACTCGACCAATAGTCACCTGTGCATAATGCAATCACGCCATTGGCATGATGTGTACATTCGTCGATTTATGTTGCCCAATGAGTGAAGTTGTCATCAGGTGATGAACGAGTATTATAGACGCCCGTTTCACAAAATGTTTATCACCTTAACATAGCCAACGGGGCTCGACATTAACGGTTGTCAAGTCATATTTTTGATGGTTGGTTCTTAGCATGTTTTACTATAATGATACCAATAACCACTGGCTACGTGATGAGACTCAGTTACTATTTCACTGTATGATTTGGTAATCACTCAAATGTTTTGTGGGCTAGCTGTGATTGCCTGAGAGATATCAACTAGAAATTATCCAAGATGTCGTCGTCAAAATTTGGCTTCATAATTCCAGAAGAGAAAACTGCAAAGGGACGTTCTATATCGCAAAAGGAGTACGAAGCAAAGAGGAAACGAAATTTTATTGCTAAGTGGACATTTGAATTTCTGAGACTGTTTCAGGACGAGGCAGCTGATGAAACGTTCTACCAAACCTATAGCTAGGGGCATACCTACTAAAGCCAACCTGGCCAGTTCTCGGATAAGTGATTTTTTTTCCCGGACAAGCAAAAATGAAGTGTGACTTGTCCTACATGACAAGTGGTCAAAAAAGGTTAATGTAGAGCCCCGAGTCAAGCATGCTGAGAGATTCAGAAGAATTGTTATTTATACGTTAGGCTTATGCCATATTAATAAGCGTTACCTTCACAAGCTGATGGCATGTAAACAAAATGTGACTGAAAGCAGAAATCTGCCCAAACCCACGTGTCCAGTTCACAATTTGATTGCTGAATAATGTTAAAACTTATGAACAAACCTCCAATAAGGTGAGAGAATGCTTCATGTTACCAAAATATTACCTTAACTATATATCTTCAATATTGGTGAAACAAGCTCCATGATTTGCCTGTCATATTCCCTTAACACATCAGATTAGGGTGGTTCGATGGCCTAACTGGTAATTTGATTGGCCACAGATGGATAGTACCTGGGTTATGTCGGAAGGGTGTTTCATCTTTCACTTTGCATCATTACCTTTGGAGATTGTTTAGCCAATTTAGCCTACCTTTTTAAAAATTTGCATTTACCAGATAATGACAATCCCATATGTTTATCAATGATGATGATGATGATTGATGTTTTATGGCCACTTTTGTCCACATGGTAGGCTAAATGGGCCGATCGACCTCCAAAGGTAATGAAGTGAAGTTAAAGATGAAACAACCTTCATATATGCTCACGCCAAGATTCGAACATGGGTGGTAATGATCTGTGGTCCAACATCCGCCCGCTAGACCACAAAGGTGCACATATGTTTATCGAACACAGAATAAATAAGTGAGTGGCACTGTTATTCGGCCAACATATTAAATATATGAAAACCAAGACAAAAGTGACTCACCACATCAGCTGAACTCTCCAAGAAGTTATTGCTAAACATACATGCCATCATGTCGCTGCGAACCATCAAGAGGCCCTTGTGACCACATATGGTGCTGCCATCTACTTCAAACGTAACATCTGTATTGTAAAGAGCATTATATGTTTACCTAAAATCGCGAATCATTGCTTTTCTGCTTGTTTCATGTGCACACACATGCATGCATGTTTGTTTATGAGTGTGTGAAAAAGCACTGGAACAGAGAATGTCAAATTTTTTGAAATCAACATCAAGTAATTAATATATAACTGGTATGTGTGTGTGTGTCCGTATGTATGTGTGTGTCATAGAAAACATAATTAAACATATTTCACAAATGGAGGTTATGCACTAAATTGAATCCATCAGTACCTGTACAGATGCCACGCTTCATGCCCAGGTTTTTCAATCTGTCTTGGTGTGCTTTGCGTGCTGCCCTCGACAAGCTGTCGTTGATATAGTCATCACCGAGTACGATGTTCTCAACATACTTGACCAAGATGGAGAAGGCGAGCATCTCGCCGATCTGTTTGACTTCGGAGAGCAGTTCACACGAACTGAGCACCTCGTCATCCAAGCTCCATGTGTAGGCAAAGTGAAGGACGTGTTGAAAGATGGCTGCTGAAATATTATCGTTTAGCGTTACGATCACCTGACGGTCAGGCGTCATTCCAATGGGCTTTGTCTCAACTGAACAGAATACAGGATGTTCCAAAACCAAGACACCCAGTGGCCAGTTGCTGCGCTCAGATTCCTCATTACATGGGGAGGCTGCTTCTTCCACTTCATCGTCACTCAGCAGGCAGATCGTATCCAGTGAATGACCTCTGCCCTGAGCCAGTTTTGAAGCGACGTCCCATCCAGATCCGGAAGAACTTGATCGCACAATTGACTTCGAATCGACTACATTCGAAAGGCAAGAATCCTGCTTGCCACAGAGAAACTCTTCCAGTGATGGCAGCGCACCAATCAGGACTATCCTGTGCGCTTCAAGACAGCGGCCATGTCTCGTCTTGAACACGAGGTCGCAGCACGTGTTGTCGTTGTACAGCTTCTGCATATCCGACGACCAGTCGCTGTCTGGTATCATTACTTGGGGACAACTCGGGCGTGGCGGCATGAAGGGCTCCTGGGCATGCGGCCTGTTGACCCGCTTCAGCGAATTATTCAAGATGCTCCAGAAGTGCTTGTCACGTTTATACGCCAAGCCGACGCGTATGACATTTTCAAACACGTCATCGATGCCGTGCGGAATGAGGACGCTGGTCTCATAATAGTACAAGGCTCCTATCTCGCTTGCAACCTTACGGCCATCCTCTGGTGAAATTACATCATCCGAAGTGATTTCTCTGAAATAATGTACGTGGTATGATAATTTCCTGCTTCTGTTATCGGATTTTGATTCCGGCCACAAAAAAAGTTTATCATTAGAATACTGCAATGTATACATAGCTCAGCATAACAACGTAACACTAGTTTACCTAATTTTTTTCACTATTGGTAATTCAATTAATTATTAACTGGCATGTTCTCTCATCGACTAAGCAGTGGAATATGAAACACTCTCTCCGTGGCTTAACTACTAATGTGATTGGTCATGCACAGACCTACAGCACCTGGGTTCAAACACTGATGGGTGTTTCATATTTCACCGGGCCTCCTTACCGTTGGACATCACCTGACCCATTTAACTGACAGATGACCCATTTAGCTGGCAGACGGACAGAAAAATGGCCTTAAAAAAATAACAACATCTACATTTACAGAATATCTCTCGGCCTATCAGCCTAGACCCACCTAAAGAATGGCCCCTTGTTCAAGTTCAGGAATTCTGGATCCTTGTACAGGTAACGCAGATCTATCTGGTTGCCACAGAGTATGACCGGTGTACCGCCGGTGTGGTGACGTATCTCGGGCAGCCAGTGATGGAGGACGTTCCTCAAAGATCTCGGTCGTACCGTGGAAAAACAAACTAAAACGACATCCGCTCTGAAATAGACCGACAAAGTGTGTGTGTGTGTGTGTTATCAAATGATATATGAAGAATATAGGACAGCACAGATACTAATTGATAAAACTAGTTTCTAAAGTCCTTAAGCACTTTAATATATATATATATATATATATATATATAATTTTTCATAGAATTATTTGATTTATATCTGATCAAATCCCTCATTGTGTTTTAATTAACAGACATTTTATTTAGGGTATCACTATACAGCGCTTTTGAATCATTCCTCCAAATATGGACATATTATTAAATAGTCATTATTATTATATAATATAAATATTCCGTAGTAGTTGTATCTGATGCATTCATTAATCTAATTCTTGCATCACAAATTTTTGGCTTTAAAATTCATAATTCTTTGTCATATTAATCTCTGCATCAACCAAATCCAGTTTTATCCTGATAATTTTTCTACAGATGATGGTTCATGGGTTTACATTTGTTTTCTATGCATTGTGGCCAACGTAACATACTGAATTTTATCGACTGATGCTGTGTTGTTCTTGTTATACTGTAGAATATATATATATATATATATATATATATATATATATATATATATATAATTATACATAATTATATGATTAACTTTTGTCCAGATAAAAACTATATCTATTTCTCTATCTGTCTATAAAACATTCATTTCATCATGTGCAAATATGTCAGCATGAGTGAAATGCACATACACACACACAGACACACACATGTGTGTGTGTGTGTGTGTGTGTGTGTGTGTGTGTGTGTACTCCATGTTTTAGGTCACACATTAAAGCACACATACAGTTCCACATAGAAAAGTCCAGACATTTCCAACAATTGGTATATATACGTACTTGCCATAAGCAAATTTACGGTCTTTGTCATGATAACCGAATGTATCCCATAGCTGAAGGGAGACACAAACGCCATCTATGGTGCACCAAGACTGGTCATACACCTGTAAATATATACATAAATGGCATCTAGAGAAATGGTAAAAGTGTAGCAATAGAAATAATTAGTTTTATCACAAAAATATCATTATATTGGCTAATTCAGTTTTCTGTGCTTGTGTGTGTGTGTGTGTGAGAGAGAGAGAGAGAAACATGAATCATGCATCACTTAGATGACTCATCAGGCTCTTAAAACTAAATACCAATGTATCATATATTGAACTAAGCTTATGGGTATGTGGTGCTATAATAAATCCTATGTTATAATGTTATTATATTCAGATTTTTATGATTGGGCAATTTATGTTCCAGGTTTTCCTGATGTTTATAAATTTTATCGAATTCTGACCAAACAATTACTACCTGAATAGAAAACAAAGTATATCTATTTCAGTACAAAAATCTAATTTAGCTATAATTATCTCTGACGAAAGCATGCAGCAATAGCAATTATGTCACTCAGCCTAAATAGCATCACTAGTTTCATTGGTGAAAAGCTTTTACAAGTGCATGTGTGTGTGTGTGAGCACGAGTGTGTGCATGTGTGTGTGGAATAGACAGACACATGAATTGATGGACACAAAACAAATGATAGCAAAACAAAGAAGGTGTGGGTATAAACAGACAGAGAAACAGGAAGAGACAACATTTGCCCACATTTTTATCTTTTCTGTAATGATCTATGGCCCACACGGTAGGTACGTGGGTCTGCATCAGCTGGCTCAGCATGTACTTCGTCCTGCAAGCCCTGGCACAAATCAGACGGGTTTTCCCCACTCCGGTATCGCCAACGACGACACACTTCACCAGGTGGCGGTCGGCATGATTCTCCTGATATAACATGCTTGCTTCCATGATGGCTGCAATTAAAGGACGGCCCAATTTTATGGCAAACAGCATCACGTTCAATCGAGTTGTTCACATAATAAGTAGGCAACACCGGTTACAATCATTCAGAGTGCATCATGTCTGGCTTCGCATGGGAATGGGGACAAATACTGCCCACAATAAACACCACAGCCATCGGTGCACATTCTGAAGACAACACGTGGTGTTCAACTTCAGTAACTATATAAGTATCTATGTCGCGATTAAAACTTCTCTGACCCAACACGAACAAAAAACAATTATCAATAACCATTCGATTAAACTATTTCAGGTGCGTATGTGTCTTGACTCGGATCTTACGGCACTTAAAAGTGCCTTCAACAGTGAACCCACCAATTCACAGAACATGTACCCAGTGAAGATTCAGGAGAGTGCCACCTGTTGATCATTCTAGATCGGTTCCGTTTGATGTAGGTTTTGGGGTAAATATAAATATCAACAACACTCGATCATTTCTAAGTTTTTAGTTAGCTCATGTTTGGGGGGGGGGGGTTACAGCACAGTGCTTTCTGAATAGCTGCCAAGAGTAAGGACATTTGATTAAATCTACATTACTATTTTTATCGTCAGCATTTTTTTAAATTTCCTGTCAACAAATTTAGACGAGGTGTGCTGAAAATATCCAGGGCATGCAAATAAAATGTCAGGCCATGCATGGCTATAAATATGTAGTTTGTTTTGGGCTGTTTTTTTTTTAATGTGAAATTGGCCAACTTTATGCCACAATTAATGTGTGGTTAATGAATTACTGTTATTCAGTGCAGTGCTACATGGACTATTCGCAATCAATACAGCTTTATGTAATACTAATTAAACAAATCAATAAAAACAGAATATACGTATCTGAGCCTTTAAGTACACACACACGCATGCTTACGTGCATACAAAGATACACAGTTTTGGAGACACTCCAAATTTCCAAATGGTCAAATCTTCAAGCTTCCATTTGCTGAACACTGACCTCGTTCTTCAATGACTAAATGAAAGCATTATAACAGACATCTTGTTCAGTCGCTGGCAATCTCAGACCCAGATTATTGCAATAAGTTACTGCCAACAGATCTATTGTTCTGTTGGCAGTAACTCCAGCTAGCCCAAAATAACGCTGCTGATCTGATTACCCGAACAGGGTGATGGGAACGCATTACCCTGTCATGGTTAAAAGCTTCATCGGTTTGCTATTAAGTCAAGGATAATTTTCAAGACGTTTCTACTTGTGTTCAAAGCTCTGCACGATAAGGCACCACAGTATGTTCATAATCTCTTGGAAGAGTATAAACTTGATCGAATGCTGATTGCATTCTTTTAATCAAGACTTATATTAATGGCTGTACCACAAACTAATATGGGTTCATTCTGTGATCATATTTTGTCATCACATGCTACTAGAATCTGGAACATGTATACTTGACCATCATCGATAAGAGAACCGCAAACTGCCAGCAGTTTTAAACCAAGGCTCAAAACATTTTTCATTTTAGTGTTATTATTGCTCTGTATATGTGTTAGATTTGTTTTCATTGTGTCAACTGAGCAATATTGTTTAGCGCATTTGAACATTATTAATGGAAATTGTGCTATATAAATATCAATTTTATTATTATTGATATAAATTTATTTATAAATAAACATAATAATACTTTTTCTTAATACATTTGAGAGGTGATATTAATAACTATGCTCAAAATATTAAAAAAACACAAACAAATATGTCCAATTGTTAAACAAGATTCTGTACATTATGCTATAAAGTTCTCGTTGTTTTGGTTTTTAGATTATTATTTCTGGGAGTTCGAGGAGGGATACGGGGCACAATTATCAACAATTCCAATAAAGGCAGAAATGACGCTTGACTAAGCACGACTGATCTGCCGTAATCTGAATTATATAATTAATATCAGATAAACCTGTATTATATCAATGATAAACAGAGAAAATACTTCAAAATCCTAGATGTGAAGACTAAAGTGGGAGAGGGAAACACAAAGCATGATTGGAAATACTGAAATTTATAATCACATAACCTGAAGGATAACGATTTCCTCCATGCAGCTATTAATTATTACAACAATTAATGTAAGGATCGTGGTGATAAGATTAACCCAGATATTATTATATAATAGATATTCGAGAACACCACAATTTCACCGACTCTTAAATATCATGGAGGCAACTACAGGAAATAATACAAAGATCAGTCCCCATGCAGTGACAGTATATCAGACAATGAGTTTTTTAAATTTGACAATTAACTTAATTTCAGTTCAATTATGCAAACACTATATATATATATATATATATATATATATATATATATATATATATATATTTAGTTTGTATAATACAGTGCAAAATTAAAATATGCAAATTGAGTGGTCAAGGGCAGGTTAACTAAGCCACACACTGGTGACTAGATAAATGTAACATCTTTAAAGAACAGCAGAAGATGAGAAGAAGCAGATATACCTGCCAGTCTGTCTGTCTGTCTGTCTCTATTATCCGTTTGTAACCTCCTCCTCTTGAATAAGCTTCTCGTCCATCTCGAGTCAGTTAAATGGTCTGTGTCCTTGTGTGCGTCTCTCAGATTTATGCTTAACCAGGCACCTACGACAGAAAATAGCTACACCTGTACAATAATAATAATAATAATAATAAGGCACTGAAATATATAAAAATGTTCATGGCTAATTGTGATCTATGGTCCCCACAGTTGGCTAAATGTACTATTATTGATCATGTGGTCTATAATTAACTAACCAACTTGACACAAACAAATTCATGTAATATTGACCTAGTTCATTTGAGTTACTGACACACACACACACACACACACACAGACACAAATTACAAATTGTTTATTTACAGAGCACCAATTCAACCTAGACAATGGTTATCAAAGGAACGCTTTACATACCATCACATATAAAAAACATCACATATAAAAAACATCACATATAAAACAAAACTCATATATACACACATGATATAATATAAATTATAAATATAATCATACATAATTAATACCTCTGAAATATATCAATTTTCAGTTTACTCTTAAAGAGTTTATAGTCAGTTGTACACACACATACACACACACACACACACACACACACACAGATATATGTTATATATATATATATATATATATATATATATATATATATATACAAGCACATATATATAAACCTATAAAATAATCAAATGACATATCATATTATGACAAAATAATCAACCTCATTCTCAGTTATATCAATTAGCATTAGCTTGATTACGTCGAACAAAACTTTAGTGTCATCGAAGAAACATAATTAATGCCAAATTCAATAATGATGTTCGTGTTATTGACAATCTCAGAACACGGGTAGGATTTGCTTCCCGAATAACACCAGCATCTAGAAATCTATCTGCCGCCGCCGCTGCTGCTGGAGGCAAAGGAAAAGATGGGGGGAGGGGAATGTTTATCCCTAGACGACATCACGTTTACAACGCCGTTATAATGTACACACTAGCTGATATAGCTTAATTACAGTTAAAAATCAATATAAAAAATGGGATCAAACTATTAACTGATTGAGTCGATAAACAAATGCTAATGGGTCATTTGATTGAATTACGGTCTTTTGTTTTCCTTTACTCTTTTAGATTCTTCCAACTGACATGGCTCAGGCTTTATATAGCTGCCATTTAACACAGATTTTATCGGCCACATACATTTGATGGGTATAACTATACTCTATAGCCATCTGTTATAATTGTTACAACTTCTAATTAGAATATGTCAAAATCTTGTCATTTAATTTAACTTGCCATTATTTTACTACAACTATTGAGGTCGTTTGGGATTATTTTGTATCACATTTATCAACATTTATCCTGATAAAATTTATTTCAATCATAACAAATTTATTAATTATGAAAACATGTCAATCCTCCCATCTCTGTGACATGTAAATGAGCACATATATGTGTGGGGGGTAGGGTGTGTGTGTGTGTGTGTGTGTGCAACTAAATTGGATTGGATAACAGGTTCGGTCTAGAGAAAGCAACCAAGTTTCTCTCATCTTTTACTAAACTTTGTGGTGCTACAGCTCGATATACACTAGCAAATATCTTGACAGTTTTGTTTAGTATGTTGATCATACAGTTATTGTAACATACCAATATGTGTGTGTGTGTGTGTGTGCGTGTGTGTGTGTGTGTGCATAATACTCTCTCTCTTCCAGTGATTATTTAGCTCTGATATCAAAATGTCTTTATATTTATATGCATGTAAGAATACATTTCAATCACTGACAAAGACCCCTACATACGTTGTTTTGTTTTTGTATTTTTTTTGGGGGGGTTAGGGGGCCAATGGGAAGACAGCTCAGCCTACCTTGATCATTCAATTTCTTTTTGTTTTCCTGACCTCATGAAAGCTTTTCACATATTTTATGTATTAATATTATTATTGTACAACTTTATTTGTTGGAAATTGAAAATAAAGTTCAGTTCAGTTCTTATCACTCTCTTGCTGGTTGAGCACCATGATACCAGCTCGCTGTCGAAATACGATGGCACATAATGGCATCAGATACCATGTATGCCACTGCCAGCCTGTTTGGTTTAAATGTTAAGCATAGCAACTTGGTTTACGATCCCTGTTGGTTGGTACTGAGCTGGTACTACCAATCTGGCTTTAAGTTCTACCTAAACGGCATCCATTGAATAAAATTTTTAAAAAGGCTTCAATGGAAATAAGCATTTCATTCGGAATGGGTAGGGTTTTTTTTCTTAATTTAATAACAAAAACCTATTTCAAGATTAACGGACTTACTGCACATAATACAGCAGATAGTAATGCATGCCATAATTACGGTGAATTGTTAAGTTTATTTATTGTGAAAATATTTATGGGAATGATAATATGAATTTGACTGGGACTGTGGGAGTTGATATTACCAGAAGTCCATTAAATATGGATACCTCCCCCCCCCCCTGTTTTCATCACTGCATGTTAATAATAATATGAGAGTAGTAACTAGGAAGTGGCACTTGACAACTATTTATAGATTATTTGAATATACTGTAACATGTGTGTGTGTGTGTGTGTGTGTGTGTGTGTGTGTGTGTGTGTGTGTGTGTGTGTGTGCGTGCATGTGCGTGCACGTGCTACAAAGTATCAATATATCATGATAATATATGACCTATTTAATTATCCTAACATACTACAGCACATTACAATGTATATAATATATAATACAATCCATAAATTACAGCATAATTTGACACAACAAAATGAAGCTCATATTCTACAACACATACCATTAGTATGAAATGAAAATATATGTATTTATGCAAACATGCAAATACACATATATAAACAAACAAATATTCATATATATGTTATATATATATATATATATATATATATATATATATATATATATATACTAAGAAATAAAGATTCTAATATAATATATGTTAATGGCTGCATTAGTAGACAAAGGGACATTATTGGGCTGGTATTAAAATGATATGAAAAGCATTAATAGTTATAATGGTACAGTATTGGTCTAGCAATGGGATGTTACTGGGCCAATACTGAATGAGCGAACCAGGCCAGTGCCACATTATCAATATACAATGTACTAGCATATTCTGGCTTGGTGTTACACCTCTGCACAAAATACTACTGCCCTGGTCAGCCTTTTCAATAGCAGCCAACGTCCAGCACTATATGTCGTCTATTTTACAGTTCCTCGTCACCTATTTTATTGGCAGAAAATCAGTCGGCTACTTTGGTTTTGTTGAAAAAGTGGCCCAGAATGCACCAAATACTTTTCCCAACTTTTTCAGGTCCCCCCCTTTCAATGGAGAGTGGCCACTACTGTGTTAGTATGACTACCACTACCCCACGGCCAGCCCTTCACATGCACCCCCCCCCCCAGCATCCATACCTCCCTCCAGCAATGTCTCAGCCATGACATCGCATTGTTTTTACGGGCCACTACAGGTGAGGTGCTACCTACTTTTTGTAAGTGGTCTTTTACTCTATTCCATACTGAAAAGGTTGCTGGTGCTGGGCTGGTAATGCAGGTATTACTGGATCACAATATTTACTAGTCTGTGTGCCTTTTCACCAATTTAAAACAGTGACCTCTAGTGTATAACTTGAAAAATGACACAGGTCTATCCTGTCTATATCTATCAGGATCCTAAATGCCACACCTCTCAGGTGCTCCTCTGGTGGTCCACTGGTAAGTGTGTTGCAAAGGATCACAGGTTTGATCATGTCAAGGGATGATTTCTTGGCTCACAAGATCATGGGTGGCTGACCATGTTAAAGAGTGCTGTCATCTTCACTGAATTAATTAAAAGGGGGGGAAATTAAAGATATCCTAAGCACATAATTCACTCTGGCAGTGACCAACCTTGGGGAATTTCAGCTCCTTCTCTCCTCACTGCTCTCCTGTGAGTATAGTGAGAGAGGACACATGCACATCCACTTAATGAAAGGGGCCAAACTGGAAATAAGTGTCCACACTTTCATGACCTCAGATTGTGAAAGGGAAGAAATCCAAAATCCTTCCCTTTTTGGCTCTTCTCTGTATCTGTTTAACTCCCAACCAGTTGCAGCAACACCTCTAAAGTTATTCCACATTTGCTTCACTAACAGTAAACACATTTGTTAAATTTCACTGTTGATGAAAGACGGTATGTGTATGTTTGCTACTCTCTACTCATTCACTTATCAACAGTGAAATTGACAAATAAATTAATGCATCAGTTTAAAGAGAATCAACCAGTTTTCATTATAAAACGTTTAAGACCCATATATATGGTAAATTAAAAATGATAATGCAGTCATGATTCTAAAACATGTTTTTGCATCTTTAAGTACTGGTGAATAAAAAATTTAAATATGTTAAATAAAATATTATACTTTTTATAGCGGGTAAGATGGGAATACCCACGAGTAAGAATTTCTAAATTATAAATACTAAAATAGAGTCTACTGCATGCATGGTTATATCGTATCATATAGACGGTCTATTCCGACAGTTGTATATATATATATATATATATATATATATATATCACAAAAATACAAAGCACATATTTGTTATATTGTTATATTTTACGATTGTGAAATCTAAAATCAGCAGCGGCAACGAAAACAACGGAATTCTTTTAGGAAGATCTTTCGGCGAAATACAGACGTCAGTGACTGAGTGAGTGAGAGGCGAGATACAAAGAAATCTTCACCTGTCACTTGTACATAATGTATCCGTTAGCAACGCCAAGCCTCACTTACTGTCATTTGTGGATTTTTTTCCATAAAAGAACTGTTCTGTCGGCTGTTCAGACTATTCCCTTTGCGAAAAAGAAAATATTACGAAAATAAGTATGTTGCACTGATGTAAACAGTAGATAAGCAAGCAAGGAACCAGATGTAAATAGAGTAAAACGTCACCGGTTGTAGGGTAGAAGATGGTTGTAGAAAATTACGTAGTGGAGAGGATCACACAATATAAACAATGCCAAAGGTGTTTTAGCTTGGTTATCTTAGAATCTAACACTCCACGTGCACTTACTAAAGTTTAAATAAATATATATATATTTGTATGCAAATTAGGTGATTGTAATTTGAGACTGCATATATAGAGATTCGTTATTTAGCGTGAGAGGCCTGGAATTTCGGATTTGGGGCACTAATTATGTTGCATGCTGCTGTTTATTTAGTTATTTCCGACACTTATCTCTATAAACCTCGCGGTCACCACCTGAAATTATCACGCAGTCAGCTATAGTAAATGCGGGATTACTATATATGGCTGTTTATAATTCAGTCATTGTAATCTAATTCACCCAAATAATTGAAGTTAATTTCGAGGTCTTTCTCTTGCCGGTGCGCCAATCTTCAATCGGCCAGAAATGAGAACCTGACAGGACGTACATGATGGCTGTGTGTTGGACTAACTCTTTGCCCCTATATATAATGACAACATATGCGTTGTATACTCCCTTGGGAGTTGAGAAATGTACTGGATTGGAACAGGTCTGGGTGAGGGATAATAATACTGTAAATGTAATGCATCTGAGAGGAGCTATCTAGGTAGATAAGGGGCTTTATAAATATCACGTAGTAGTAGTATTTAACCTGAAATGTATTCATAGCCACACGTACGTACATATACGGGCATGGGCTGTCTTGTTGAAGATTCTCGGGACTGGCCACCAATCAAGGTTATAACCGAGTTTCTCCATGCAGTAGGTATACTTGGACATATGTCCCAGAGGTGATTGGCGCCAAGGCTGAACAATCACGTACAACACTCACTCACTCAATTAATCAACCACTCACACACACTCATTTACTCACTTACATACTCTTCAAAATTATCTATAGCCAGATACAATGCCTAAAATGTCAGCTTATATATAGTCTTCTTTCTCTTGATATGTCAAAGCATTTAAATTGATAAATAAAAGCTTTAACGTACATTCTAATATAACATATGAACAAGTACACCGAAATGTTTGCTGTTCCGCTCTCCACATTTTTCAAGCACATACGCGGAGACCGGTGACGTAGAGCACAGGTAGTTTGCTCAACATGTCGCGGGTGGACTTGGACCGAAATCGTTCCCAACTTCAACAAGCGTACAATGACGTTTCTAATCTGAAAACTGACACGGACTGGTAAGAATAATGGTTTTAATCAAATACTTATCTGATGCATTAAATCGCGTGAACGGGGACATTGTTTCTTTCAGTTTCCTATTTTCAACCGGAACAATTTAGCTTACTTCCTGAAACAAGATGAAGATAAAATTAGTGAGGTTTGACTATGATTCACCGAATGTCATCATTAGGCTTATATCCTTTATTTTTATATCACAAAAAGTGTCATCTGTTTTACACATCATAATTTACAACAACATGTGGGGCATCTGAAACTACTATATAACGGTATATTTAAAAAAGTTGTAAACCTACTAAGTTAGTAAACTTAGTTAGTACTAAAAGTAGTAGATCTACTTCATGACCATCTGTATTGACTTTGAAGATTTGAAGAAGTTGGTTGTGTATACTTTATTAGTTTATAAACTATCTATCAGAAGGCGTAATTTTTCTGAAGTTCTTACTGAATTAAATGGCATAGAAGAGATACTGTCAGTGGTACTGACTTGTGGTAACTCGAATAAATAGATATTTGATCATCTTAACCATTTTTAAAAACAAATCAAATAAATCATCTTGCATCATCGTAGAGTAGGCCTGACATGGGGTCAATTCCATTTTGTCAGTTCCAATTCCACTCAATTCCATTTGGTCAATTCCACCTCAAATTTATCACTTCCAATTCAATTCCCAAATTTTCAGTTCCAGTCCATTTTTTTTAAATAATCAATTCCGGAATTGAATTGACCCCATGTCTGGAGTAGGCTGTGTCCATGTCCAAACTGGTAGGACTATTGATCTCTAACATCTGGGTTTAAACCCTGGCCAAGCTACATCCGTCGTATCCTATTTCGTAGATTATAGACACAAAGCATAACCACAATTACAAGCACACATCCATGGTCTGATTGGTAGCTAGTTGGATCACAGATCACTACCACCTGAGTTAGAATCTCGGCATGGGCATATCTGAAGAGTATTTCATCTTTGCCTTGTTACATTTGGAGATACCTTAGCCCATCTAGCCTACCATGTGCACAAATGTGGCCATAAAACATCAACCATCGTCAGTGATTTTGATAGAAGCCTGGACCCGGCTCATTTCACCCACCTACTCTCAAGTAGAGATCTGGCTACTTTTATTTCCAATGCCAATGAGATGCTGCTTTGTGCCACTGTACTAATTGTAGGCCCTTAAGGCCCCCCCCCCCTACTTTATTTCTTCACAAAACCACTGATCATAACCACAATTATAGACATAAATTATAACAGTTAACCTATGTCATATTTTGTATATATAACCAATTGCTGTGAACAATGCACAAATAAACTCACCACAAACTCATACAATGCGACTAACGTGTAATGTCACATAACCATACATTTTGGCAGGATAAACTTTAGGCAGCAAAAAGCCACACAAAGCAATAGTAGACTTAATTTCCATTTAGCTGGTTGTTATCTGATAAAATGTTACCTCAAAATAAATTGCTGTATGACTTCTAAATTGAATGGATTCACTGTCCTATGAAGCTTTTGTATCAAGTTCGTCTTTGAAATCCAGTGTGATGGCTTCTAAATGGTCATCGCACTTAATACATTTGCTATGACCAGTAAATATTAGCACTGATACAAATATATCATAGGAATGTTATTTGAAAATGTTTCTTTTGTTGTTTATAAATAGATGTAAATGGGAAAATACAGGAAATGAAACAAAACTCAGCGGCAACTTATCACATGATAAACAATGATTTATCACTCATGTAAAGTTATACACAAGTTTAATGCAATTCCATTTGAATTGCGCATAAATAGAATTTGCTATTATCATGAGAGCATTTTAGATAAAAGGGCATATCATAGCTAAATTAAATCATCACTACAAATGATATAATTGCTAATAATTAGTATTTTCCAGTGTTTCTAGGTCCCCCTTTGGGGAGTATTAAACGGAGTAATGTTTCCCACTCCGATTTTTCTTGGACAGCGTTGTCCAAGCAGCCCATTACATAAAAAGTTGCCAGGGGCAGGTCAAAATTCTATCCAGCCAATTCAAAATAACCCCTGACTTGCCCGGCTGGTCAAGTGGCAGATTTCCTATCATTTAGCAATAAAATTAACACTCATCCCGCAGCCCACTGTGGCCACAAGTCATCAAAGGCAGGATCTCTGTTTACTTTTTAACTTAGGGGCCTGTCAGCTTCTGCATCATCATAGGCCCATCGTGACTTAGTTAATCTGGTCTGTCAGTACATTTAGGAACATGAGCACTGCTACCTAACTACTATATTAGCGTTATATTTAACAGCCAATCATGGAGCGAGATTAGGCAACGTTGCGGCACTGTTGTCTTGGGGCCATAGCTTTAAAAAAGCACCACATGCCACCAAACTACTCACTTTGTGTAGTGGCTCAGTGACAGTAAGATGGTACATGGGCTCTTAGACTTGGGACGGTTTGGCTTTACAGCCACCAATAATAGAGTGCAGACTACTGCCATAAAGTGAGAATGCTAATAAACAGAGCAAAATTAAGATTATGAAAGCTCTAGCAAGTTCAATCATTTATTCTGTTTTGGCAAATAGAATATCCGGCCTTGTAAACACAGACAATGATATGTTTTATACAGTTTGTATAGGTCATAATGTATTATCAAACTTCATTAAAAACATAAACTTGTCTTATATGCTATACATGTATAATTACTGTTAATTTATCAAACAATTTGCATAAAAAAGGATGCCAAAAATCAGGGCAAGTGAACTTTGGGTCAGGGCAAGTGGATTTTGGGGCCTGCTTACCCAGCGGGCAAGTGGGCCCCAAAACGTCGATGTAATGACCTGTCAAGGTTCACGAAGATTTGAATAAAATTCCAAATCCAACCAAACTGTAAATCTACAGTACTTTTAATCTCCTATCTTTATTCAGTTTTGCTTAATGGCTTGTCTCGTGATTGTACTGACATGATTTTATGTCTCTTTCCAGGATTTTGTTGGGGTATGAAGGCCAAAGCAATGTACTTAAGCTAGTGGCAAAAGGAGGTTTGTTAGCGATTGATATTATCTTTTCAATTTCTGATAATTATTTATCTCATTATGATGAGAGTAGATGTTATTATCTGTCACTTTAATCATCTAAGCTAATCAGTTTTTAATTGAGCAGCGTGTGATTTTATTAACTGAAAATGTAAAAATGGGACACCATTTAAATATTGTATAATGATTTATACTAATGAACTATTCCGTGTTTGCATTTTGCATTAATATTTGGACAAATTATAGGTTTAGTAATTATTTTTAATTTAATGGACTTCTTACAATACAAAGCTTTTTAAGTTCAGATACACTAAACATATCCATATCTGGCAAGCTGATATTTAAAAACTAAAATATGATTAGATTTGGAACCAAGAGGACAATTTAGATATGAACTTCATTTTGCACATCTTAAAATATTTCTATATCTGCAGTTTTACACAATCAATGCACATGTTTTATGCACACACACACACATATATATATATATATATATATACTTGGATGAATGCATAAACGAAATCTATTTTGTGTGTCCACCGCCTGTATTTTAAAGAATCTACTAAATATCCTTATTTCTCAATTATTTCATTTTGATTTACCTAAGTTAAAAATCTAAATGGGCTAATTTAGTTGTTTTATTTGGGAAAAACAGTTCTAAAAAGAGTGCTTGAAATCAATTTATGAAAATAATCCAATCAAACTGTTTTAGAGCAGTTATTCTACTCAATCATGGTTTTAAATTATCATTTACGAGTCTGATATTCTGTGGAATTATTTTTAAATATTCCATCCATAGGTAGATTCCCATTTTACTTGTCGGTCTCACTTCAAATCTTGCATTCATGATTTGAATTGTTTTTTAGTTAAAAAAACCTTTCTCAGTCTTGTGGGTATATTGGATTTGAATGTTCATGACTGATAGTTCATGGGGTCAGTGATGCAGTACCTAGTTTCCAAATGTGCCATATAAGGGAATATGCCTGAATGAGTAAGGTTGATGCGCAATTTGCCACAAAAAAAGATGATGTAGTATTGAGCTTCATTTTAGTTGCCTGGTACAACATACATGTAGGACATAATACGATTAACAGAATGTGGGAACTCCAATGGGGGAGTGGTGGAGTACTGTACACCAAACATCCAATTTGGGGTTCAAATTAAATCATGGTACCTATGTTTGTAGGATGCTTGCTGAGAGAGTGACACCCGTTGACCATATGTCCAATATGTGACCAGTGCTGAGGGTAAATACACCAACCAACCATAGAGTTGCCCATATGTGTCCCATATATTTCATTTGATTTAATGAGATCTTTTTTGTGCATGCAAGCGCTGATAGCATTAGTTGGTCTGCACATTTCTTGTTCAGTTTTATGTATGTTTCATTTACAATGGTTCTAATATAATATACTTTACATACATAATAATATACACTATGAGTTAATATGTACATATACATGGATACAATAAAGTTGTATGAAACGTACCTAATATCTGTTCCGTGTTGTCTGTTCTACCTTGCTAAAATCTATTTGTGGATGTTATAAATAGTTGTACTAATTTGAATACTGTTAATTATTTTAACCCCCAGCCACACACATTCCTCCAAATTGGGGGGGGGGGAACTGTTAATTGATGGTGGAAGCAATAATGTTTAGAAAAAGACTCTTTTACGTTATGTACATTTTGTGCAAAATTGATCACCTGGTGCTTCCTTGATGGTTTCAAAAAGGTGCAACATTAGTTGCCATCTTTTAAAATGTACCTGAATTCAGTTGAAATACTACAGATAAATAATGACAGATTACATCTTCTCTCTCTCTCTGGCAATGTCATATGGACTTTATTTTTTAGAGGAAAAAACCAGTCTAGAAAGTCATTCAGACAATAATCAGGCTCCCATCTTTCACAAAAGACTATCACTGCATCCTTGCATGTTTCTGTTCACACACAGGGACACACAAAATAAAAACAAACAAGACTGGCAAAATGTATTTTGAGTGATATAAGATGATATCTTTTATAGAAAAGACAACTCCCTCACCCCCGTGATTTATATGTTTCTTTCTTTCTGTGAACCTTGATCCGTATTGTGCATCTCTCATTTTTCAGATGGTGGAATTGAGGAGATGGTAGATGATCTCAGCAGCGGTCAGATAATGTATGCTTTCTGCCGCGTACTTGATCCCAACACGAACCTGCCAAAATTTGTTCTCATCAACTGGGTTTGTATAATAATTGCTCCTTTGTGTGATTCTGTTGTGGTGTTGTTCCTCATATCAAATATAATAATATGCTGTTTGCTACTAATGAGAGGAGCTGTCTTGTGTATCCTTGTATATGAGCTGACCTTATATAGTAATAATAATATTTTATAAAGCACCTTATTCAACTTGAATTGCTCTAAAGCACTCAACGGGTGCTTCCATGGTCTAGTTGGTAGCACGTTGGACCACAGATCACTATCACCTGAGCTCGAATCTTGGTGTGGGCATATCTGAAGGGTGTTTCATCTTAGACTTCACTTCATTACCTTTGGAGGTCACTTGGCCCATTTAGCCTAACATGTGCACAAAAATGGTCATAAAACATCAATCATCACTTGACATTTGAAACATAACTAAAGCATTTTCCAAGCTCTTCTAACACAAATACACTTTATACATAAATACACTGGTTTATATATCATAAATAAGCTAATCTAATTACTGTATATACTCTTTTGATACCACAAAATTGTCGCCAAAAGTGGGTGCAGCTTATACGTGGGTCAGACTAAAAGGGAAGGTAATATTTAGCATAATTTAAACAGGAAATACAATAATATTGTTTTACAACATTAATAATGAATATATGAACAACAAACAAATTAATTAGTATGTTTTCGCTGTTGTCTTTCGAAGCCAAACTTAATCTTGATAACCGCCAGTGAGTAGCATGGTGTCGGCCTGTTGTCACATAATAATTTATGGGTAATCTAGTCAGGGTCAGACTGTTGCTGGTACCAAGGCTGTCTGGGAACAGCCAGCACATGATTTATTATCTAGAGATGTCAAATGATCTGGATCGCAATTAATCTGTTTGATGCACACGGATCTAGAAAGCACAGCATTCCAATAAAGTATGACAATCTGATCCTACAAAAGGTGTAGGTCCAAATCGGCTGCGATACGAAAATGGCCGCCCTATGACCAATACGGCCGCCTCCATAAACTATTAGAAGCAAACCCGACACTGACTGACTCGTGACGAGTCTACAATCCAGAATATGTTCTCTCTTTCAGCAAGGCGAGGGCGTTCAAGAGATGAGGAAAGGAAGCTGTTCAAACCATTTCAGGGATGTGTCAAACATATTGAGGGTGAGTGATGATCGGATACTTCTTTTGTTTTACGTTTAGATTCTTTTCCGAAATGAGAAATCAGTCAGCCGATATTTTCTCTCTGGGTCTTGGTTATCCATGTAGAATACCTCTGTTTGATATGTAATCGGTGGGCAATTTTGGAATTGCTTATTTAAAAAACAAATGGATTTGGAATTGATAAATTTGGAATTAGAATTGAAGTTTGCTACAAAAACAATTTAAATCCGCAAATTAATACACCATTTAATTATTTTATTGAAATCCATTTCTTCCATGACGATCCTACCTGGAATATAAACTATTCCGAGTAGCTATTCCGAGTGGGTACTCTGAATAGACATTCGAAGTACGTACTCGTGGTAAACAGTAGTTGGTAAAAAAAGAGTAGGTAAAAAGTGTAATTGATAAATGGAATTGACCCTATATCTGGTCATGTGTTATTTAAGATGCCATTACTAGTCAGCAGTCAATCTGATCGTTCTTGCCCACACAAGACCATCACCATTTCCCTTACATGATATATGAAGGCCACAGTAATTAATTATAAGCTTTATTCAGTTCATAAGAAACAAACAAACCGTTCGATTGCCTTTTTTAAATTTTCATCTCAGTTCTTTCAAGGTGCCTGAAATGCCATCGGAAGGTTTGCATGTCTGTTAATGGGGGATATGTGTATAATGCCACATTGAGTCTTATCATTCTGGCTTTATGCCCCGTCGTAATATTCTATGGTGCTGGTGGAATGACCCCTACCTGTCTTTATGGGGTGTTTCATTTGGGAGTCACCCCTCATCCGCACATCTCGTTACAGAACCAACATCAAAGTGCTTATTCAGTGATTCAGATAGTTAAAGTTTTAATGGCTTTCCGTATTTGTTTTACCTGGAATTAAAATTGTAATAGCTTTCCGTATTTGTCTTATTTGATGATAGAGATCATTAACCTAAATATAAAACTAGACCGAGCAGTCAGTAGCGTTTGAATTGGCTGCCATGACCAAACAGCTCTGTGCTTCGAGTTTTTAACCTACGAATACGGACATTTATTGTGATGTGTGCATTATAATTTTGTGTGTGCAGACAATCTGTATTATTCCTGTCCTATTATATGGCATGAAATATGTAAAAGTCGTTTTATTCAAGTCTGTAGATCTAGTTTAATTGGGATCAAATGCCAGAGATAGACCGGGGGTTGTCGTACAGGCTAAATAGAATAACAGTTAAGTTTAATTTCCCACCAAAAAACCCCGCTTTAACAGCTATTTTAAATGTGTTCCTTATACTTACCGATGAAAAGACATCCCATTTGTATTAATTCCACGCACACTGCATATGCAGCCAGCGATACAACAATAATTCACCACGTTTATAAACCTAATTTTTCCAGTCTGCATTCCTATTTCCTCGACTGGAAGTTGGGACCTGTTTGCCATCAAATCGGCGGCCATGTTCGGTCTAGTTTTCTTTTAGGTCAATGATGGAGATGCTCTCTTGTTGAGTTCATTTTATTTGATGTATCTTTAGTTGAATGTTTCAATTACACCAGATTACTCAAATGTGGTATTTCAGTCAAAAAGATATTAACTATAAGAATATTATATAGTTAACTGTTTAGAAAAAGAAATGACCATAGCTGAGCTACCATGTTGCTTGTATTGTTTTTACAGAAACCAAAAAATTTATATTAATAATAATAATAATGATAATTGTCTATTTAAAAAGCACCTGATCTTTCATAATATGTCTTAGACACGTACTGCACAATAACAATAATATTAACGTACATAATAGTTTTAATTTAAAATACCAAAGAAAAAAAGAGATAAATTTTATGAAACAGTTTAGCCTTTACACACTGTGATGTATTAAATTCATTGTATATTTGCAGGGTGCCCATGTTACCGTTCATGCACGTACTGAAGATGATGTTGACGTGGATGATATTCTGAAGAAGGTGGCTAAGTCATCCGGTGCAAACTACAGTTTTCACAAAGAGAAGCCAAATCCTGAGATGAATGCTCCGGCTGGTCCTGTGGTTAGTTGGAATCCTGCGATGTTATTGATTTATCGCAAGTCTGTGTACAGTACACATTCTAGCCCTTGATTAACTAAAAATTATATTTAGACTGGATGAAGTAATTGACTGATAAATGCCAAGAAACACAAGGAGTGTGAATTATTATAAACTGCTATCAACTTCCGTCTGTTGAGAAAGAGCAACGGTTAGCCAGCATTCAAGTCAAGACACATGATTTGTTTATGGTACATTTTGTTATCTCTGAAGTTGACTTCACTCATTTTAAAACACTGAGTAGCCAGACCACCCCCCGCCTTAAAATTGACTCAGTGTTAACCAATACAGACACTGATGTTGAGGTGAAAGCCATCTGGTAATCATACCTTTCCCAGCTAGAGGGCACTGCAGTAGCATATCCGATGGTTTGCTGTGCTGCGGACTTCCAGGTTGGAGTCCATCTCTTATTGTTGCCTATGTCTGTGGAATGTTTCAGCTGAAGATCTCATTTCCGCTTCAGAATAATCATGTTAGCAGTAAGAACACTTATATAGCACAACTTAAAGTTATACAAAAGATGACATGTGGACAATAGGTTGTCAGTAAATTGATGCGTCTTGAATGAAAGTTTAGAGTATATAGGATCGTTGGCTTGATTTGTCATTAACTGGTAGACTGCTAGTACATGGCCCTCTATTGTACATTTGTGTACTCATATTTTCTTAATTACATCATCAATCTATCTCTTTTGGAGGCAGAAAACATTTCTTCACCTCACTAGCCCCTTGGACTAGAACCTGTAACCCAAAGAAATATAATTTTTACTAGCACATAGAGAAAAAATATGCATTCCAGGAAAGCTGTGCTAGATGGTGTGTCATCACTTACAAATAATAACCTCTCAAACGTCATCAAGTGGCATTTACAATGAACTGTCATAATTAGAGAGCTACAAGCTACTAATTTGGTACTCGTCACTTTGAATGACATTTTCAGGCTACATTTGAATCAAACAAATTTTTATTTGTAGCTCGATTGATTCTTAAAGTCAGCTGGTTCCTATAAAATGTAGTATTTGACCAAAAACACAAACCTAAAATATATCATGTTATCTATCTAAAATATTAACGAACTAATTTTTACTCGTTAACACAGTTTTACGAAGTTCTTATTTTGACTAAATTGGTCAGGCTATAGAAGAATCACCATACACAAAACAAACACCAGATTCCCAACTGTTTAGTCTTAAAACTGTACTAGCCCACTTTGACAAGTATTTTAGACCAGTCACTAGTCCCAGGTGTCTGTGCTGCTGATTTTTTCTAGCCGTGCAGATATGGATTTTATGAAAGCCTTCGAAAATGAAATTTGTGATGTCCAGAAGCTTACCTATACATTGATGTGAAGCTAGTTTAAAAAGATTTGTATAATACCAAGCTTGCACTGGTCAGTTTAGACACATATGACCTGGCAATAATGATAAACAGTTACAAAGATTTTCTGTGTATGCTAAATCTCTTGTGATGTCACAGACATTCTGATCAAGAGGCCGATATATATGTCGTAGAATGAAGGACTTCATGTGCCATGATGCTCATCAGTGTTCTTTATGTTTACGTCCCGCAGGGTACCAAATACGAGCGAATCAGGCCCCTCAGCTCGAGATCAAGCCAGATCTGAGGGACAAGTTCTGGAAAAAACAGCAGGTTAGTTACTCGCTGCTGTTTTTTATCATTCGTCTTGAAAAAACTCTGAGAAATGTGGAGATTCAACCTGTTATAACAGATATGTCCATCCATAATTATCGAGCTGTGATAGTGCAGTTAGTTAGAGCGTAGACGGTCATGGGTTCTGTGAGCTGCAATGCCGTAATTTGGCAACTGGTTCATTCATCCATAAAAAATGAGTACCTGACAGGACGCGATGGCTACGTGTTTCAGTAACGCGTTGCGCCTATAATGGCAGCATGCGTTGTATGCTCCCCTCAGAGTCGAGATGTGTGCTGGGTGGAAACAGGTCTGAGTCAGGAATAATAATATTGTAAAGCACCTTAGAGTGGCTATCTAGCTGAATAGGGTGCTATATAAATGTCACATATTATATTATTATAATTGGTCTTCCTTCTCTCACTGGCCACAGGAAGATGAAAAGGATAGGCAAGAAGAGTTGCAAAAAAAGAACCGAGATGCGAAGGAAAAGATGGAAATTGAAAGAAGAGAACGAGAGGTGAGGTTTGATTATGCTCTCAATCAGATGTTGATGTGTCCAAATGAATTCAGGCAGGTTCTATGCTTAGTGGCTTACCTACGTGTCCGTATTGAGGACTAAACATGCAAGTTTGCATAGAATAAAAAAAGTGATTCGCAACTAAAACAGCTCGGTGTTGATAATTAAACATGGAAGATGCAGGACGTGACACAGCTAAAGATGTATTTGTTAAGCCGTTAAACACGATTTATTTATTCTACTATAGGTTCACTGAGCCATTCCATAGTTTAAAAAAGGTGTATCCTACCTTTTGTGACAGCCGATAGCAATGTCAGCTATTTTATTGTTGATCATTTTCTAGCCAACCAAAAGCATTGGGTAGTCCAGCTGTGTCGCAGACTTCCCGATCAAGGTCCAAGTCTCGGTGTTGCTTGCATCTGTCGTTGGAATGTTCAATCTGATCATATCGTTCTGTGAAATATATTCCCCTCAGTCCTAGGTCCCAAGCAAAAGAATCATTCATTCGGTGGCCACTTATCAACCAGAGGAGGTTATAAGATATGGTCTTTGTTTAGTTATACAAAAGACTTTGTAGTATGAACTCAGTTACTTATGACGTCTACGGTTAACCCAGAAATTACATTTGTGGAGGTTAAAATTAAAAAATTTAATATCTTGTTTGATCTAAATTATCATTTGTCATAATAAAAATTGGAAATTGTAGCCTAGACATTGCCCCAACTGTTTTTGTGCACATCCAGCTTGCTTTGCGGTTTCTGGGCTGCTAATCTCTTGCAGCACATGGGCCGGGAACTTTTCACCAGGGCTGACGTCTGATGATTTTTTTAGGGAATTTCCAGCACTGTATATATATATATATATATATATATATATATACACACAGTGTTGTTTTCAGTGTGTGGCTAATACATCACATAATATGTATAATTGAACTGAATTGGCATCACATTATATAAAATAAATCTGGTGTGGATAAAGTTGTTCTTGAACTAAAACATCCACTTTCTATACCGATCAATCAGTGTTACCTGTCTATGTAGGCTGTGTCCTTATCCCATTTTCCAAGGGAATGGTCCCTTGGCTTTGCTGTTTCATAAATGTATGGCCATTGTAGGAACAAAATCTTATTATTTACAGCTGGCCGGATCAACAAGTTATCAGTAATATTGTATTGTTTACAAACACAGCCTCACAAGGTACCAGGCTCATACATTAGGTAGGATGGATAAGCATTTAGTGTACATCTTTTAGAGAGAGAGAGAGAGAGAGAGAGAGAGAGAGAGAAGTGCTATAATTGCCTAATGTTGTCATTGCTTTAAACAGCAAAGAGAGGCCCAACAACGCGAAGCCAAGGAACAAGAAAGGATCAAGAAGATCTACGAGACTAAGAAGGCCGAGCGAGAAGCAGAAAATGCAAAGGACGCCGAAATGAAGAAGAAATGGGTAAGGCTAATGGACATAATGAAGTAAATTTGGTGCTGGCTCCCTCTCCTGATGGTCTGTAATTGTTTTGTGGAAACGAACCTCACTCCTCTGAGTCTGAGCTTAGAATCAACCCACTACATCCTTGAGATGTTTAATGATATTTTTGGTGATGATGTCTTGTTCGGCTGCATCAGGCCTAAGAATTGGTTTCTGATCTGCAGATTTCAGAGATTTTCCAGTGAAAAGTATCAAAAAATCTGGCTGCAGACGGGGGCACACCTGACTTTCAAACCCCCAACACACACGAACAATCACTTTGCAATTGTTTTCAGAGTAGTTATGCATTCTCCGACCTGCTGCACTCATTCACTAACTTACCCAGCCTATGGCGATCGATTTTAAATAAATCTGCAATTCTGAATACTCCTGGCATTGCCCTTTTTCTGGCTAAGGAAAGCTTATTCACTCCCCTCCATAGAACAGTTTATAAGAATACATACTTTTCCATTGATACACTTTATATGAAGTCCTTTTGAATCCCCAGCTGTAATATAAAGCTTCATGAAGGCTTTTTATTTATATATATATTTATATATATATATTATATATATATATATATATATATATATACTGTCCTTTTTATTTTTGGGGCATCCATATTAACCTCAGGCCATCCATTTGGCTTGTTGGCTGACTAAAACACTGGCTCCATGTTAGACTAATAATAAAGGGTCTTTTATGGACTTACAGAATTTGTTTAGACTTAACTTATGCTTGGACAAGGTCTACCCATTTCTGTCAATCTACAAATTTAGGGAAGTGTAATTTTATTAATTGTTTTTGGTAAACTGGGAACATTTTGTTTTAAAAAAAATGATTAGCAACAATTGCCTGTCACCATCTTGGATTAGGCTACTGTGCAGTAGCCTAATCCGCTTCCGCATGGTAGGCACCATGCGGTGGGTGCAAGAAAACTGCCGACGACCTGCTTATCATAAAAGTATTTACAAACAACAGTATTAA
This sequence comes from Paralvinella palmiformis, assembly GCA_025642065.1. Classification (NCBI taxonomy): domain Eukaryota; kingdom Metazoa; phylum Annelida; class Polychaeta; order Terebellida; family Alvinellidae; genus Paralvinella; species Paralvinella palmiformis. The sequence goes on along the minus strand of JAODUP010000075.1, from coordinate 119,901 downwards.
AACAGGGCAAAATCTATTTTTTCACATGGAACACTGTCACTAAATACAATGCCAGATATTGTTCCCTGCAACTTTTTTAGTGAGACACAATACCGAACAAAATATTCGTTTGTAAACGTGTTTGAGGCCACATCAATTTATTCTCAGTTTTCCTTCAAACTTGGCAAAGACAGGAATTGGGATTTTGAAAGTTTTATTTTGTTTAGCCTTTTATCAGTTATATCGAGTTCACTTTGCCTGAGATAATTAAGCTTTAATCAGCCATCTAGTGTTAAACCAAACTTTTTGTTGCACAGATATTTTTTATATTCCCTCCACACTTTTAGTCCAGTCCTGCATTACATATTAATCTACTGGCTTCACGTATTAAAGGGTGTTTTTTTTCCTTTGGTGTTGTATGTTACTATGCCCTGTTGATTTGTTTAAAATTCTGTCTCATATCCTGTGTTGTTTGGTTATGGCATGTTACCAAGTGTGGACATTAATGTTCAGCGATTAGTCCATAATCCGCTGTCTTATTTAGGAAGAGACGCAGGTCGAGGCATTGAGAGATGATGAGGAACGTCGAAAAAGAGCTGAGAAGTTGAAGAAAGAGAGAGCTCAGGTATGTGTATGTGTGTGTGTGCGTGCGACGAACACTCTGCTATCATGTGGACCATTGGGATTTAGAATTGGCTGAAAGGAACTAGCACTAAATTCTAACCTCACATGATTAACAAAAGCATCAAGTAGAACACCATTTTGATTTATACTTGAACATATTCTGTTGTTGTAATGGAAGGACAGAAGGGCTGGATCGAGTATTTTGGCTGTACACTTGAACAAAACCCCTTCAGTGCTTGTCAAAGTAGGAATCTTTGTCTTAGAAAAAGGATAGGCCATTACAGGTACATGTATGTACATATTTGGATAAATTCCATCTACTTTGTGTACTTTGCACAATTACTGCATCAGAAATACACAAATAGTTTAGCCAATTTGCTGTGATAATATGTTTAACATAAGAAAGAATGGACCAGTTGCCAGTTATAAAGTTTTCCCAACTGTTCACTAGGTTCAGCACCGTTTTTTCGCAATATCCGGTGAGGTTGGCTATTGAGAGACTTTGAAAACAACATACAAATCCTATGATTTAGATCTAGTATGGAATATAGAGGCAGATATATGCCTTTGTTCTCACCAGATTGGCTCCACATATATGGAAAAACATGAGTCTGAAAAACAGCGTTTTACTAAGAATATTCCCGCAGCCCTGTTTATAATAGAAAGTATATACAGGAGATCCCGGAGATGGCGGACAACCTTGTTTGTTTACATTTATTATTCGCCTGTTAACGTCAATGACATGCACTTAAAACGAAAAGGAAATACATTTTCTATTAGCTTAAATGGCATTCCATCCAAAAACAATAGTCAATCGCGAACAAGTTTTGACAATTGTCAGTGTTGTTGATCCATCAGCTTGTCAAACCACATGCCACTAGCCATGGGGAGACTGTCAGGGGCAGTTTAGCAAGGGGTCATATAAAAATATATATTCAGACATAATTTCCATTTGTACTGGTATGTCTTCCCAGCTGGTCAACAGTGGGCAGCGAAGATGAGAAATATGATCCGACACACACGTGGATGTCTGCCAATGTGATTTATCACGACTCTTCACAGTTAATGACGGCCAGTCTGAGTCACCCATCTTATCTTGTTTACATGCCTTTCTAACTTACCTTTTCGATATTTTAAGATTTGTCACAATAAAATTGCCAAGTTTACTGGTACACTACATTTGTGGAGAGAAAACATGAAGCTTCTGGATCAGTGAGACTGGATTTTATTTGTAAAGAAAATCTTTCTGAAGCATCTAATCCATTTTGATAACCACTAGGCCGTGTATTAAATATGTTACATAATTGAAGTTGTTACCTTTCAGGAAGCCAAGTCCCTTGTGCAACAGCGTTCAGCCAACCCACGTGACGCTTTTGAAAGGAAAACGTCACAGTTTGACCAGCAACCCGCAAAAGAGCCACCACCACCGCCAAGGTATGATCTGAAATCCCTTCCCACTCAATATGAAAAAAAGATATATATCAACTATTTTTGGGGAGTACCGCTGTTGCCGCAGCCATTAGTGTGATCGATTGCAGATGTCCAGGATCGGGGTTCAGCTCTTGGCCTAAGGGTGAAGGATGTTTCATCTTTCATTTCACATCATTACCTTAAGTTAGCCCATTCAGCCTGCCATGTGAAACAACAACAAGATTTAACATTTTGTCAGTCATTTTGATTTCCAACATCAGCTTTAATGGCACCATCTTTTTTCCTATTGGACGAGGATCCAACTGGAATTGTCTATTTCCTATTATCTTCCATCCGCAAAACAGATTTGTTTAACCTTTTTCAGTGCCATCAACAGCTGAGAAGGTATGTTGGAGCAGATTTTTGCCACCATATATTTCCTATCTTGTCTGTTGCTGTTGTTGTTGTTGTTGAGGTGCTGTGCTATTAGGACATAAAGTCATCAACATCAAAGCTAATATATTCTCCATTATCATCATCACTATCATTGTTATAAGCCTGTAGCAGGACACTTGTATCACTTGGATTTAATCTCTCTAATTAAATCTCTTGAGGAGAGAATGTTTTCATTTAGAATGAAAAGTTTAAAATCCTTGTAATATATTTCACATTGTCATGATATTAACGTTGCATAATATCACAGGGTTCGCACAGGTCCTTGAAAACCTGAAAAGTCCTGGGATTTGAAAATTTGGATTCCAGGCCTCGATAGTCCTGGAATTTTTGTAGAGGTCCTTGAAAGTCCTGGAATTTGGACATATAGATCTATATTTCTAATCATAAGCATACAGGAAATCAGTTGTTACACTTCTTCCGAAATATGGGTGTATCTTTTCATGTTAAAAGTTCATGAATTCATTGAAAAGGTCTTTGAATTTGACATTGGAAAGTCCTGGAATCTGTGATGTCAAAATGTGTATGAACCCTCTATCAATACAATAACAGTTTCGTACAAATTACTGAATGATGTACGGATAACATCATACAAACGGTGTCTACTTTGATCTATATTCTAGACTGGTTGTACAGTTTTGCTTGTAATTCTGTGCATTGCCGTAAATTAGAAAAACCATTAAAAAATCAGATAAACGAATAAACTGAAATCTAAATGCCAAAACTTGAAGCAAAACAAAATATCCTGTGAGAAGATTCTGGTGTTTCACAGAATAGATTATATTTTCTGAAATAAAGTTGGGTATGTGTTGTTATAATATACATCCTCTGTAACTCGTACATATTATATGCAGATCAGCGTGTTGTGAGGAGGTTTGTTTGTGTTACCATTTTGACTTTGCACATTTCATTTATTCATAAATACCACATTCATGAGGGTATTGATGTGTTCAATGCCAAAAATAATCGTGGTTTTTTTATGGGTACAGGTACAATGCAGCAGCTCTTATGTTGAATTGCTGATTTTGAATTTCAAAGATTCCACACTGTTTTTAATGAGTTTCCCATCATATTTTCCACATATTCTGGGCGTCATGCTGGTGTCTACAAAAGAGTTTATTTGAACGTGGGATGTTTCTGATGTGTGTACCCAATAATGTTAAATTGAGTCTAAATTATTCACCTTTGAATCTTAACTTCAGAGTTGACCATTTATTGACCATCTCAGTTCGTTTCCTTGTACCTGCCTTTTTTGTTTTCTTTGTCTATTAATTATTCTAATGCATCAACTTGATGCAGCACATCTATCAGGGTTTTAGCCAGGAGTAACTTACGGCCATCGTACTTACCAAGGCACCTCCATGGTCTAGTTAGTAGTGTGTTGGACCACAGATCACTACCGCCTGAGTTCGAATTTCGGCATGGGCATATCTGAAGGGTGTCATCTTCGACTTCGCTTCATTACCTTTGGAGGTCGCTCGGCTCATTTAGCCTAATGTGCACAAAAGTGGCCATAAAACATCAATCATCATGAATCATCATCGTACTTTAATTAGCAAAGCAAACTACCAGCAAGTGGTAGGATGTCCCTTCACATAGAGCCTTTTCAAGTGCACCTCTATGGCCTAACTGGTAGTGCTGTTGGCCACAGATCTGTAGTATTTAAATTGTTAGCTGTTGTTGTTGTTGTTGTTATTAGTAGTTTGTGACATCTTCTATTGTGTTGATCTTCCAAGACCATCCCAACCACAGATTTGTGAGAATTGTCACTGGTTAATGTCGACCTGTTAAACTACACGGTGCAGAAATGTAATTGCAATTTAATTATAAATACATTATAAACATAATTATCTAGCATAAGTAACAATTAATTTTACTTAGATACATTTTAATTTTTAGTATTCAATCAATAAAAAGAAGTGCAATAATCATAAAAATCAAATTAGTCACAAAAATATCTTTAAAACATAATAGGAATTTTTTAAATCAAAATACATGATTTTTTGCAGTGATTTAAAAACCAAACAACTCTGGATATATATTATTTTTAAAAGAGTGTATTTAGATTTCACCTAAAATACATCTAAATGTTGTGTTTCTACACTTTTCTCACTTTATTTTCAGTTAAGTGCAGTCTGCTTTATGATCTGATTGTGAATGCATTAATTTACGTTCTGCTGCTGCATTTGACCACTAGATGTCACTAATGTCTCCACTCTTCAATCAGCCACAGGTGACCATTTGGCCAAAAGAAAACATTTCTGTCGCTGTGTGATTGACATAGTTTTGCCCATTCTTTCAGGAAGCTGAAAAGTGGGTTCCTGGACGAGCCCAAGTCACAATTCGATGAGCCACAGAAGCCTGTCCGGTCTCCACCTGCCAAGCAGCCTTCACCTCCAGCAGCAGCGCCAGCAGCAGTGCCGGCGGCACCGGCCATCCTGGCCGGAGGCCTTCCAAAACGACAAGATTCCGATGAAGAGGAGGAAGCTGAAGAGCAAGATTGGAATGGTAATCAGGAGGACAACCTTGTCTTATTTTTATCAGATGGTGGGATGGTGAAAGACAAATATTTACTGGTTCCGAAAATCAAAATAATGGCCGAAATGGCAGGTATTTTATGTGGCTGGCAACCTCAAATGAGGGAGACGCATATGGTCTGTAATTTACAGTTTCACCAATGCGAAGTAATTATAAATAAATTCAGAGTTTACTATATATGGCATATTCGGTGGAGAAAACCTTGCCAGTTGCCTGGCTGAATGAAGAACTCCTCCTACCGTAGTGTCACGGCCGCGATTCTAACCTGCGACTTCCCCTACAGAATGACCATAAACATTGGTAAATAGTCCCACGCTCTACCCGTGAGAACAAACAGGCCAAAACGGATTAATAATACTATATATATGTTCTGTCATAATTTGTTGAATAAATAGTTGCCATTACAGGGTTCAAAATCAAACACTCACCTGAGGCGAGTACAAAATTGGCAGGACTAGTAAATATTTAGTTTGAGTTTTCCTCCCAGGCCAGCTGTAGCCATTCCGTTTCAGTCATCTATCTGCTGGACATCCCCCTACACGTTAAAATGTTTTTGAACAACCAACAGGTTGTGCACAATGAGGGAAAATGTGGCTGTCATGATCGCGCTATATTCCGTCCATGGTATCCCCGGCCCAGATTTTTTTCCCAACAAAATCGTATCGAAACAGAAATGAAAAGAAACTGATTCCTCCTAGCTTCAGTAGTTGAAAGTGGGTGCTCTTTTCAGATCGGCTACCAATGACTTGTAGTTTAAATACATTTATCATGCCAGAACACCATTGGACTTTACACGTTATGAAATAAACTTTATGTATGCAAAACTTGATTTGGCATAATCAGGATGAGTGAATTACTGTCAGGACTCTTATATTTACCATGTTGCCAGTCCTGTGGACTAGTAAAGGGTTCTAATTAGCTTCTGACACTTCATTGGAAGTGGGAGCTGGAACACATGCAGACTTTAAAATGTACTCCTGTTCAAGTCTATTTTGCACCTTCGGCCCATATAACTAAAAGTTTAGAATATTAAAAGGTTTGTGTGTGCGTGCGTGTGTGTGTGTGTGCAAGCATGCATGCACACATTAAAAATAACTTACTGATAGCTGTAAGACCTCAAATAACACAGGGGAGTGATTTTTAGCCACCATAAAGTGATGTCACCTGGAGTATGTATTTGTTTACAAACACACATTCACTTTTATTTATATAGATGAGTGTCTCTTTTCACGCACGCACGCACACACACACAGAGCTATAAATTGCTGAGACTAAACAAAGTCATCACTCATTGTTGTGATCTTCTACTTGGTTTCACTCATATTTAATTTGTATCCTCTAAGTAATCATTTTTTTTGTGTCGTATTATCCTCACATTACCAGAACCAGCAGCTGGTCAGCAGCCACCACAAGACTTATATGATGATGTGAATGCACCTGCTGCAGGTAACGAGGAACTGTACGACGATGTCAAGGAATCCGTCGCAGCCAATGAAGATCTCTATGCTGATGTCCAGGAACCTGCCGCAGGTAATCTGGATCCCTATGCCGATGGTGGAGAACCTGCTGCAGGTGGTGAAGAGCATTACGATGATGTGAAGGGTGTGGGTGGTGACATCTATGATGATGTAAAGGCACCTGCCGCAGGAAGCCCAGAACCTGTTGCAAGTGAATCACTGTATGCTGATGTCGGTGTTTCACACCAAGAAGACAAGTCGCAGTTTCCACCGGAAAAGGGTTTGGTGGCAAGAGCACTGTTTGACTATCAGGCCTGTAAGTGGGGTTTCTTTTTTTGGTTTTGTTTCCATGGTAACCATTTTGAAATCATGTATGACTTGAACATATCTGAGCATATCACCCCCCCCACACACACACACACACACACACATACACACACTTTGAAGATGTCAAACCTCAACACAAATCCCTGTACTGTTTATTTACAATAAATTCATACTTTGACAGTTTTTATTTCAGTGATTTTACCAGTTTTGTGTCATCAGCCAAATATGAAATAATATGGATACATTTTGTGTGATTCATCAATTCTGTTGGCCTTTTCATATGTTTGATTAATTTTCTCTCCAAATCCCTCTTTCTATATATATGTGTGTGTGTGTATTGTGTTGCTAAATTGTGCTGTACATGCTGTTATTGTCCTGTGATTGTAATCATTGTATTGTTCTCAGATAAAGTTCAATGAACACTAATCTATATAATTTTTCCAGGTGAGGAAAATGAGATCACATTTGATCCAGGCGATATGATCACAAATATAGAGCAGATAGATCCCGGTTGGTGGGTAGGGACGGCACCGGATGGAACACAGGGAATGTTTCCCTCGAACTACGTTGAAATTCTCAACGGATGAGCTCCAGAAGTAGAAGCCGTCTCTCGTATTTTGGCCAACCAACGCAAGAATCAGGATTGTGGCACGACTGGATGCTCTTTATGGGGGGGGGGCGGCTAAAAATGTGCTTGTGTCTGGCTACTGGAGATGCTGGCGGGAGTAAAGATTGGATCTGGTATTGGTAATGGATACTTGTACATGGATGTTTTTATCTTCTGCTATTTATATACAATGTCATGACGGTGAAAGTATTTCCTGTTTTAAAGAACGCTTATTTGATTCTCATTTCGGATCTTTGTGTGTGGCTTGAATTTAGTTGGATCACTCTCTGTTATTGTGTCCGTATGTCTGTCTGTCTGTCTTTTTCCCTCCTTGGTTGTCTCTCGTCATTAGTGTACACACACACACACACACACACACACACACACACAGCAGGATTGATGTACGGGGGATACAGAGACACACAGGGGATTGACGTACACACAGCTATTTAATTTATCATTAATAAATCATCTAAAAATCATTTTAATACACACACATGCATAAGCCCACAAACTTCCATGTGCATTACACACACACAGGGAGATAGAGAGAGAAGATTCACTTTGAAATGTGTATATATAATATACAAGAACTAAATCATAATTAAGATTAATCCCATGTTCATCCTTGATCATCTCTCTGTTGTCTAATTCAAAGCCGCCATTGATTCTATAAACCATGAATGATTGATTAAGTGTCGATCCTTGGATCACATCGTTACATATATGTTTGTGTACGGTGAACAATAATAAACTAATGTATTTTTGTACGTGACTTTGGTGGTTTACTTGAAACAGTCTGAAACATGACCTGTTTCATTGCATTAATTTCTTCTATATGTGAAATAGTATTGTTAAGCGATCGTTTTAACACGTGAATGGGCTAGCAGCAGCAACCTCCACGGGAAATGGGGTGAAATTTAAATAAGTCGACGAAATTTCCAGTATTTTCAGTAGGGAATAGAGTAGATGATACCCTTGAAATTGAAAACGATTTTTAAAACTTTTTCTGCCGCCCAAATCTCTTGCATTCGTTCGTTTCACCAGTTTCTCTTTTTTGGTCTTGTGATAATTTGACGTTGATAACCCCTGGAAGATTATGTTTGTATGTGCTGGTTTGACTTTATTCACCGTTTTTTTTAGTTCATTGGTTGACGATGTGGTCCGACTTAGCGAAAGGTGAAAATCTGGATGAATCGTGCCACCTACTCCGCTTCTAAACCATTCCGATTGCAGGTGCCCCACTTTGGAATAAAGTTTTCCCGACGGTCCGGTGGTTTAGCGGTAAGCGCCTACTTTGTGATAAAGGATGGATTTTCCCTAATCGCCTAAGGATCACTGGTTCGATCCCGTAAAACGGTCGAGGTTAATTTCTCGGCTTACGACATCTTGTGTGGCTTTCGTCTTCACTGAATCAGTTAATACGGTCACCACAACAGGGAAGACGTTGAAGATCCACTGAGGACGTAATACACTCAGGCAGTGACCACCCGCGGGGTATTTCGACTCCATCCTTCCTTACTGCTCTCCTCTGAGTGATGGAGGAGGAAATGTGAACAGCCAGCCAATAAAATGGACCACACTGGAAATAGGTGCTCACACTTTCGTGTGTCATCTCTGTTCCATGAACTTGGATTGTGAAATTAAACGAAAGAATTCTAGGCCCAGTAAATGATTCCAGCTATAAAACATATGTTCAGTAGCTTTATTCCAAACTTAACAATACAATAAATACACTTCTGTCAAGAATTTAGATACAACAGTTTGAATTCAGGGTTCAGACACTTCCATGTATGGTTGTCCAGGAGTTTCCAGGACATTTGTTTATCGAAATATCTACTTTTCCAGGATCCTATAAATATTTTCCAGGAGTATTTTGGCATTTGATTAACGGAACAGATACGCGATGCTATTTGTATATGTGAAGGTAAAACAATTGGTATATGCAGAGATCCACGAATCTCTAGGCTCTCGTTTTACATCAATAATCTAGCATAAGCCGGGTATGTACGCCACGAATCTGGTTACACCAGAAACCACGAATGCTAAACTTACTCATTTTTGTTTTTATTAAACCTGCTCAATGGAAAGGATATTCCTTTTAATTAGATTTTTAAGTCGGCTAACATTGGCTTTTATCAGCGGAAAAGGGGTAAGAAGTGTAATAGTTCTATGATATAACTAAGCACGGTGTGTGTGAACGCGCGCGCATGCGTACGTGTCATTCATGTGAATAGGTTTCAAAATTCGTGATTCGTGTAGTATCCTGTAACCTGCGGTGATGTTAATCACGGAAATAGTAGTAATTTGATATATATACTAGATGGCACACGCCTTGACATATTTTTGATCCAGGGATTTTGAGGTTTTAGTGACTATAGGGCTAGTTGTTGAGGATTTTGGAAATTGGCCACATAAATTGATACAATAAATATAGGCAGACAATCAAATCAGATATCCGAAGGCAGACGTCACAGAGAGCAATGCTGGCAGTGACTGTCCGTATTTCCTGTTCCCATTTCTCGTAACTTCTTTCGTGGCCGCCAACACTATCCCGGTATTTTAAATACATGACGTCACTCAGAAAACAAAATCAGGGAAAAGGCACATCATCTTTGAAATATCTGCCCCTTATAATCTCTCGTTTTGACGGCTATCCATGCTACTTGTTTGGTCTAAGCCCCGAGCTTGATAGGCCAGAGTGTTCAAAACAGTGAAGTCCGTTTTCCAGAGTGTATTGAAAAAAACAAGGACTATTCCAGGAGTGGTATTAAAATCAAGTATATTCCAGGATGCGTGCAAACCCTGTTTGATCCAGTGTTCGAGTATCCTGGAGAGATGTTTCATCAAATAACGAAACATAGATGTGTTTGGTATATCTATACCGACACGTAGACATGTGTCACGAGCTTAATTCTGGTCATGATTAAACTGATTGAAATCAGTAGCTGTAATTAACTCTCTCGGCCACAGTTACAGAGTCATCAACTACCTCAGCGAAACCGGGAACATATCACGGACAGATCTTCAAGGTTATGGAGGTTCGTCAACATCCGAATTGAAAAATTAAGAGGCTTCGAGATATTCTCCGGACGTGAAAGCGATATCTTTATCCGATCCGCGACCAGTGCGTTCCATACGGTACTCCACATGGACTTCCTCACCACTTTCGGATTGTGTCAATTGTGCTGAGGTAACTTCTCTACGGGAGTAAAATGTTGGGAACAGCAAGACTGTGTATATCAACTCGAGAGCGACATGATAATTAGTACTGTTGCGCACCATCTTGACAACCGGGGCCGTTTCGAAACGGGACCGTTCCTTTTCCACACCGGTATGGTTTTAAGAATGCCTGCCCGTTTAGCAACCACGTTGGCATTTCTAAATTATCTAGCAAAATCAGGGTTGCCACTCATGTAAGCTTTCCAAATTCCCTGAGACAGCTTCATTTTCCCTACCATGCTGGCCAAATAATAATGACAGTTGCTAAGCAGGTGTATATAGATCTAATGACCAATTTATTTTCATGTATATTTTATGAGAAATACCGTAATTAATCCAATATTACCACCAGGAAAAAGTAAATTAGATTATAAAACCTAATCAGTGTTCGATGCAATAAATTTACTACAAATCTATAATTTGCCCACTCAGATTGTCTAGTTCAATTACTATATTTTTAAATGACACGAAGTCATTCGCATAACAATGTAGCCATGTTAATTATATTGGATGTCGAATTATCGAATGCGTTCTGGTAATCTGTTTTCTATGTTGAACAATCGAATTATTAAAAATTACCCGCCAAGTCTAGCACGCATCCCTATATATAGTTTTAAGGCCATGTGCTAATAACGTTCTAAGTCTTTAAGACGTTTTACATCAACTGTAATCTGTTGATGACAAGGGCGCCTTCGTGGTCTAGTGGTAGCGTGTTGGACCACAACTCACTACCACCCGAGTTCGAATCTCGGCGTGGGTATATCTGAAGGGTGTTTCATCATTGACTTCGCTTCATTACCTTTGGAGGTCGCTCGGTCCATTTATCCTACCATGTGCACAAACGTGGCCGTTAAACATCAATCATCATCATCATCTGTTGATGACAAAGATTTACATACAGTCAATTGATTGTGCATAGTTGGACACATTACCTAGACGCTAGTACATAGTACATATTTGACTACATCCCAGCCTGAATAGTTATACAGTAACAGTGTAACATACACTGCCTCACTGTTTATATCTACTTTGTCATAATCAAGCCAGTCATGTACAATACAATTAGCTTCTACATTATACCAAACGGCTTCTATTTTAATATTCAAAAAGAAACAAAATGCTTTTCAAATAACATGTACGTGCAATCCTGGCTTAGAATATATGCAATTACACTTTCCTCTTGTGGACAAACTGTGTGTATTCATGTGGCAGTTCCAAGTCGAGTATGCTCTTTTCCAGGAGCAAATGCTTACTGAACAGCAAAACAAACACAAAGTGCAATAGCATACATCTACATGTATTATTACTACCACACAATCAGTTTACTAGTATATCAAGGCATGGTCTGAAGCTTCATCATGGTGGGCTTTCCATCAAATTAATTTATTTAAACAAGTGATTACAATACATACCGTTGTGCATTATTACTAGTTAATTGTTCATCAACTTGAGCTTCTTTTCTGCAATTTCGTTACTTTTTTGCCTCATCAAGCTCCTTTCTCTTCAACTTGTTCTTTGTCCTAAGTGCAGGGCTGATTTTTTAAATATGGATTTTATTCATTAAAACGTATCTATGACGTTGGATGGCTGGAGTAACGTGCAAAATGAACCTGTGATTTTTGTCTCTGTCACAACATCTAATTGCTACATATATGTCACAGACACCGCGGATACCTCGGAACACGGTCACACTGCGGAGTATTTGACTGATATCGCAAGTACGGCTATATCATCGTGTACTCAACAATTCAACTGTCACGTCGGGAGCTTCGTCACAGACATTGCTGCAAATGTGGCCAAAATGCGGCGCCAATTTCAAGAATGCAAAGATTTGGATATCGTCACATGTGGCTGTTCTGCGCATCTGTTCAATTTGCTGGCCAAGGTCAAAGGTGTGAAGGACAATGTTGTGCACATCGTTAAAGATTTTCGGAATACCCACACGCCAGCAGCATGGTACAAAGCAGCCGATGGCAAGGCCTTAGTCACGCCACAAGATGTACGGTGGAACACTATGGCAGACTGCCTGGCAATTTATCTCCAGAACTGGCCTATGATCCTCCAGGTTTGTGAGAAACATCGAGGCGAGATCGATACGACCATTGCCAACAAAGTAAAAAATATCGGCATCAAGCGAAATACAGAAGATTTCCTCATCAGGCTGAAGCCGATCTCGGTGGCACTTGATCGTGTGCAAAGTGATACTTGCGTGATTAGTGAGTCTGTGCAGATCCGGAAGGACATGGAGAAAACATTCGAAGAGAACGATCAACCTATCATCGTCCTAAAACACATAAAGGACCGTTACAATCAAGCAATGACCGATTCCCATTTTTTAGCCAGCCTGTTAGATCCTCGATATAGGGTCAATAATTTATGTGTTGAGGAAACAGACAAGGCCATGGAACATATACTGATAAACTATCCTGATCTGATGGCCAGCATAGTAAACTATAAGGCGAAGACAGGCCCATTCCACCAGTACATGTTTGTGCGAGAAATAATGAATTCAGTTAGTCCCATTGCCTGGTGGCATTCACAATAAGAGGAGACAGACTGACAGACTGCTCACGCTTATAGATCAATTGTTGGGTGCCACTTCAGCCAGTGCTGGGGTTGAGAATGTATTTTCCACATTCAGACTAATTCATTCAAAACTAGAAATCGGAAAAAGCTGGCAAGCTGGTATTCAAGAAATCAAAATGATCTTTGTCTTGTATAATAAAGTGATTAATTTTATGTATGTGTTGTAGTGTATATAATGTAGAGCTTGAATAAATGTATCCTTATATATATTATGATTATTTAATATTTTATAACTGTCCAATACAAACATATATAAGCGTTTTGAATGATTTTATGGATTTATCATGATTTTTTTTCAATCCTGCCTAAGTGCGTTTGCTCCTGTTCTTGACCTGTGCCTCAAGACATAACTTGTCAGGTTTGTCGAGAAGCGTGTTTGCATCTGCCTCCAGCATGTGTTCTTTTATCTTGCATTCATCCATTTCAAGTCGGATCACTTTTATCTTCTCATATGCTGCGGATGACTTGCTTTTCTCCTTATTTATTTCCATGTGAATCCGAAATCTCTGATGGGAAAACTTGCATGATAGTAACATCTCTTTGCTCATCACTACTTCGTGAACTTTACATTCCATCTTTGTTTATTCCATCATAGACAGTTCGGTATGCGCACGGCGTTTTTGGTCCCATGCTGAACGAAACAACATCCTTACTTATGGAGAATCCTCTTTCGACGTCAGTTTGGCCGTGAGAAAGAATGAGAACCAGCCTAATCACTTTCCACAGAATAAAGAATTGTTCTTTGTCATTGAATAGCTCAAAGTAGAAAGTGTCCAACCTCTAGCATGAAGGATCGAAATTCTTGCAGTCATTCTTGTGGTACTTTTTCACCTCTCCCAGTAGCGATTCAAACTGTTCCTCAATACTAATTGCTTTCTCAATAAAAATACTTGAAGCAAATCCCACATCTATCTTCTTTGGATTCACATTATTCTCCTTTTTGTTCAGGTCTGTTCTGGCCAGCTTTGATCAATTCGCAAAGTCTATAACATCTCGAGTCACTGTCTCGGGAATGTTTTCCGGGTGTTTTGCCATAAACACAGCCATCGGTTTCTCGGTTTGATATTTCTCCAGATATGGTTTGAGTGACTTTACTTGAGTAATGAAGAACTGAAGTTTTGCGGGAAACATGAGGTCGCTGGTGCATTGTTGTGCAGTGGTGAAGCTTTGAATTTTCGGAATCTTGTTTTTCGGTAGTTTAAGAGTTTAAGAGATTGAACAACATGAATATCATCAGGACACAGCTATCAGCCTACAGCGCCACACAACTATTATGTTTGAGTACACCCTCAATACAATCAAGTGAGAGAATATTCGATACCTGAAACATAAAACAGCTCTGTGGGTAAGGAGCGCTAATTCCTTTCAATCTTCTGTGTAATAATAATATAATACAAAATTTATACAGCGCCCTATATAACCTGTAAGAAGGTTACTCTAAGTCGCTTGACAATAAATAATTCTATGGATGTAACAGATTTACATCTTTAAAAATACATAATTCTTTCCAGACAAATATATAACATATTCAGCTATAGAAAAGCTGAAACAAAAAGATTAGTTTTTATCTTCTTTTTTAAGGTATCAACGGCAGATTATTCCATGAGGTTGCAGCAGCCTTTCTGAAACATATATTGCCGTATGTCACTCCACGTGTTGTTGGTACGGCTAAGATTGCTCCAGACTCAGACCGTAGAGACCTTGTCGCCTGATACGGAACGACAAGTTCCTCTAAGTACTGAGGGGCAGTCCCTTGAAGTGCCTTAAAAGGGTACATCAAAATCTTGTACTGCGACCTGTTTAAAATCCGAAGCCAATGCAGGGAGTTCAAGACTGGTGTTATATGTTTTCTTTTATGAGTGCGAGTGACTAACCTGGCAGAAGATTTCTGCACTTTCTGAAGCCGTGTCATCAGTGTGCTTGGAAAACCACACAGGAGAGCATTGCCGTACTCTATCCGAGATGTTATGAGGGCGTGTGCCAGTGTTTTGCAAACATCCAATGTGCCAATGTACCGCCTGATATGACCAATATTACGAATCTGGTAATAACAGACTTTGGAGATCGCATTTACTTGCCTCTCCGTGGTCAGGGATGTATCAAAATGTATTCCTAAGTTCTTCACTGACGATCCTACAGAAAGAGTATCATTACCTACTTGAAGCTTTAATTCCTCATATATCCTAACCTGATGTTTTGGGTTAAAGATAATGAGCTCTGTCTTTTCCTCGTTTAACTTAAGCCTGTTTGCACTCATCCAAGTACTGATATCAGCCAAACAAGCTTCCGATTTCTTTGCAACGTCGGACCAAGTTGTTTTGGGCATAATCGCCATATAAACTTGGGTATCATCTGCATAAAAGTGGTAGAGCAAATTATGTCGGCTACATATCGCACCAATTGGTTTTGAATACAAACAGTACTTACGTGGTCCAAGTACCGATCCCTGTGGCACTTACCTTCTGATGTCGCCATTTCTATGCCAACACACTGAGATCTGTCACTCATATAAGATTTGATCCAGAAGAAGGCACTTCCGGTTAATCCAAACGAGAGCTCAAGGAGCGTTTGAAGGGTCTTGTGACATCGAAAGCAGCAGATAAGTCAAGCTGAACTAATGCCGCCATACACTTCCTATCTAAAGCTTCAGCAATGTCATGGACCTTCAGGAGCGCGGTCTCTGTAGAGTAACCGGTACTGTAAGCTGACTGAAGATTATCGTGCAGTCTGTGACTACCCAAATCGGTCTCCAACCGCTTAGCAACCAGCTTCTCCAGGATCTTCGACAAGAAAGGCAGATTAGACACTGGGTGGTAATTTTTCAATTCCTCTTTATCCAGATTTGGCTTCATCAGCAGTGGTCTAATATTGGTCTTTTTGAAAGAAAGCGGAACCTTGGACTCCACCAATGATTTGTTGATAATAGCCGTAATCAAAGGCAGTAGGTATTCCAGCACTTCTTTCAACAGGTATGTAGGTAATGGGTCTAGTTCACAAGATTTTGAGGGAGACTTAATGATAATATCACGTACCTCATACTGGTTACCAATAGAGCATTTTAAAATTATGATTATGCAGAAGACTATATCAATTGTTGGGACATTTTCAAACGATAACCAAGTGTATATTAGCATAGAAGATCGACATAACCATTTAACATTGACTGCTTTGCTGTACACACAAACATCTGTTAAAGTTACCAAAATAACAGTTTTGGCATTCTTACGACCTAATGTCTGCTATATAAACTATAATTATAATATAGGGTTTTATTAATGACAAGGAGACTAAAGTTAGCCTTGAATGTCATAGTACAGACTGGACATAACTGGACCTAGGAAAGATAATTCTATTCCCACATACAACCAAGGTGAATTATATATACAAGTAAACTTGTGTGTGAACTCTAGCTAGCTTTTGTTTGCGAAATTATAACGCACACACACACGGGCGCGCGCGCGCGTGCACATCTTTCATTATACAACTGACATAAATTAAAGTAGAATAAACAAATTATCTTGTCATCGCTATATAATAGAGTTTTGATCATCTAGTTTTTTATAACTGAATAAATATTTACATGGTTCCGTCCCGCAGTCTTACCATTTACCAGGACAAAATATACAATATTTAAAGGTAATCTATCAAGATATGTGTGAAATCATATTTATTCAATGTACAATCGATTATTGAAATCTCACCCTTTCTATCTGTCTCATCCACCCACTTTTAATCAAATTTTATTATTTAAATTTGTTTTCAGGACATTTCCAGATTTTGTAAAATTCAAGGACATTTCCAGGACATGGATTTTTTTTTGTTATTTTCCAGAATATCCAGGTTTTCCAGGACGTGCATGTGGGAACCCTGATATAAGGGGGAGGGGGGGTAAATATTACGATATACATATATAGATGGAGAGCATTAAACATAGGCACCGTTCAACCGATTGCATTTAACATGGGCCATAATCCATGTAATTCAATACTCGCTGAGTCCCATGTTATGTTCCTGTACTATAGTATCATTCATTTAATGTAGTCCTCCGCAATTTGACAACTATGTAGAGCATTCTCAGTCTATTTTTTACGTAACTATTTTAGTATTTCGTCAGTCGTTTAATTCATTTTAACACCGATATGTCCGGGTAAGTAGTACACTATCATGTTGTGATGCGTTCATATGGTTAAATGGTACATAATTACAAAATAAAAAGATATTTATCTCACGATAAGCTCAAATATATATTTACGTTCCCTGCTTTAACTTCATGAGTACGTTGACACCGATGCAACGCTTCTCCATCTGTTCAATCATTAATAAAACCTAGTTCAAGACACATCTATTCATGAGTATTATAAATAACGGTTGCTGGCCATTTTAGTTTATTTATAAAAACTATTTCAGTATTTGTGTCCATTCTACAATCTATTTATTATTCATTTCCTGTTTCTTGTATACAGCTAAATGTTTCAAATACGAAATGGCTGTGAATTTATCGCTGTAGTACTAGCATTAAATTTTAATGTTATAATAAAGAACCAAATGTAGATTTCCAATAACCACAGTCACGTAGATTTACTACATTTTACAAATATTAGAAATAGAGACAAAAACTCGTACGAGAGGCCAGATACGGTAAGAACGAAATGAACAGTTATTGTCGGAACATCCGCGGTAGAATTTGAAGTTGGAAGCAGACTATTTAGATCTATATTTAAGCTCTCTGTTAGAAGTGTGTTTCTTTGAGAGATAACATTATATGCTGAGATATAGTCTACAACAAACGAAATTTTGTGCTTTTATATTTAAAAAGGTAACATTATTCAAGCGTTTCACTGCCAGGTACAGTATTAACTTTTCTAAATAAAATTACTATTAAATGAACTAGACGGTAGACCTAGTAGACGTCTAGTAGTACTAGTAGTAGACCTACTTTGCTCAGCTAGATGATAGATCTATTTCTTTGAAACCTACTAACATATTTACA
Organism: Paralvinella palmiformis; assembly: GCA_025642065.1. Taxonomy (NCBI): domain Eukaryota; kingdom Metazoa; phylum Annelida; class Polychaeta; order Terebellida; family Alvinellidae; genus Paralvinella; species Paralvinella palmiformis. The sequence goes on along the minus strand of JAODUP010000075.1, from coordinate 101,708 downwards.
TAACTAAACTAATCGTACCGTTTTAAGCTAAACTGGTAAGTCAAATCTCGACATAGGTGACCGGAAAAGTCACGAATTTTCTTAGGAAATACTCAAATAGGCTTATAAAGTCACAGCTATTGCCTATTACATAATAATAATTTATCCGACTCCAGAAGATAGAAAGCAGGAAGACGAACAGAACGTGAAATTAATTATAAGAAATACGAAGGTAACTAACACAGATTATAAGAAATATAATTAGATTGGGGGAAGAAAGAGAGAAGCCAAGATTGACAAAGGTACATCTACTGATCTAGCAAGTCAGTCAGAAAAGAATGATGCTCCAGAATGCTAAACTATAAAACAAGTCAGACAATGAAGAAGATATTTGTTACACAACAAATAATTAAGAATGGAGCTTAGAAGTTAGAGGAAGACTGTGACAAAAGTTGGTGCCAGAAATCCGTGAGATGCTATACCCTCAAAGACTATGGGAACTGAAACTTCCTAGTCTGGTTTATAGAAGATCAAGAGGTGACATGATTGAAACATATGAATTAATCCATCTTCTAACTGACTCTCCCTAATGCATGCCACTGAAGAAGGAATATATACCTGTGATTACTGCCTCAAGTTGAAGAACCAATTCTGTCGCACAGCATTGAGACGTGTATTCAGCCAGCGAGTAGTAAACCCTTGGAATAGATTAAATGAGGCAATTGTCATGGCACCCTCACTGAATGCATTCAAGAATAGTGTGAACAAACCAACAAAATCTATACCACCACCGAGACTAGCCTGCATTAACTAAACTAAGTAAAATATAAGTATAAGGTGGTTACATGAAAAAAGTAACAGAAATTAGTTCCTCGTTTTGGGGGGATTTTATTTATTTTGTACACTAATGTAAATACATATAATAACACTAAAATACATAGATACATTAAAATACCAGGCTAGCACAAGAAAGTGAAAACACTTGTGGTCCTGCTTCCACAATCAAAACTTAGTACATGATTGCAGTCTATGATAATCTCTAATAATATTCTATAATATCACAAAGTTTTCTCCAAAATAATGTTTTAATGATCAGAGAATACAAAATATTGTTCAATCAACAAAATTACTTGATTGATCATATAATTGCAGTTACAATTATATTTGATAAAGCAGTCGATTACAATTATTTATCAACTAAGGATTTCAATTGCAGTTAGAATTATTTTAAAAAAGTGCCCTCTATTACATTTATCCCATGTCTGGTTTGCGGGCTTCTGAAGTTTCAATCCCGTAATCTTTTTTTTTTGTATTTCTAGATCGGCCATTCCTATTTCAGAATCTCTCGATATACCTCAGATTATCAGTGTAGAGAGAGAGAGGGGCACTGAATATCATCACTGTCTGCATTTGTTTCGTATAGTAGTAGACGGACCATGGCTCAGCTAGTATCATCTAGAGATAAAGAAAATGGACTCCAGCTGGGAGTCTTGGCATACATGAAGAATACAAGACACGGACAACTGTCGGCTATTGGTAGGTGTTTAACTGGAATAGGTTTAAACATGTGTGTTTGTGTGGATTCTTCAATTTTGAAATTTTCTGTGATGATTGATTGATTTTCTTTCGTTTCATGATCAGCACAGGAAAGCGTAAGCACTTATTTCCAGTGTGGTCCCTGTCATTGAGTGGTTGTTCATATCTCCTCCCCCATCACTCACAGGGGAGCAGCCTGGAAAGATGGAGCCGAAATACCCTGAGGGTGGTCACTGGCAGACTGTATTATGTCCTCAGGGGGTCTTTAACGTCCCCCTTTATTTTAATCAATTCAGTGGAGACGTCAACGCCATTTAACATGGTCAGCCACCCATGATGTTATGAGCCAAGAAATTAATCCCTGGAAAAGTTTTGACCTCTTGATGGGATCGAACTGGTGATCCTTGGCACAAAGTGCCAGATGCTGGACCGCCATAGCTATACACTTATTATAAAAATACCACCAAACACTCATTTACCAGACAGAGATACATGACCAGAACAGTAATATAACATACTGAAATACACCAAACTACAATCAGGGCTGTACACACAAAGTTGCAGGGCTGAGAGCAAACAAGCGAAGCATGGCCCCTGAACCCTGCACATGTAAAATTAGACTATCAAATCAGGACTACTTAAGATCCCCACGAATCTAGAGCCCATGGTGTTCACCATGGTTCTCCATAATTCCCAAAAGATTGTTTGTGCCTGAAATATTGTAACACGTCTAGAATTAAATAGTGTGTGTGTGTATTACGATATATGTATGTGGTTGCACTGGCTCAGATAATTAACAGCCAAACATCCTTAAAGACCTGTACCGCCATAAATTTATACACAGAGCTGCCGACCATTATGATTTCTGCGGAATCATTACCGTTTTCTATTCTTCATTACACCCGTACTCTGAAAACTATTATAAATCTGCCTTTTCCCCTAATAATTCCATATGGTGCAGTTCTGACACAGTCTTAGCCACACATTGTATCACACAGCTTGCATACTTGTATTTCGGGGAGTATCCCCAGGCTGTCACTTGTTCAGCACAGTCTCTGTGGTGCTCATCAGACCAATTGCTCTAGACCACATGACTTGAAAGTCTTTGCTGCGCCAGTGAATTGGAATGGTGCATTTTTTAACAGGAGGGCCTTGATTTTTGTGGGTGTGATGTGTTTTACCTGTGCTGGAGATCCTCTGTTTCGTACAATGTTTCCTGATGCAGATATAACGGAAAAAAATGGCAGTGGTTCAGGGCCTGAAAAATCGGTAGCCTGGATGTGTGTATTTTGTCTTCAGGTTAGTGAGTAGTCTAAGACACTAGCATGACGAAGCTACTGCCATTTTGAGGCAATATATGCGGTAGTCTCTAGTTCGTTTATCATAGAATGATTTTCCGCAGTTTTGGAACTCTTCGCAGTCGAAAAAAGTATCATAGTTTAAAACCCCCGTGCCAACCGTTGCTAAAAAGCACTGTTCCGATTTTGGGCTGATTTTCAGCAAAATATTGGTCATGATTAATGACAAATATTTATCATCCAATAGTTTCCTGTTTGCAGTAATGCCATAATATACTGCTGTAACCATTTCAGATGTCATATTTATAAATATTTACTGAATCTGATATTGGCTGGTAAACATCCATTTTGCATTATGATGGGCACGTGATTCAAATACTCTCTCCTGATTGGCCAGCTGTCTTTGTTTACAGTAAATAAAAGCTCATGGTCTTGTTTATATGCTGGATTTCTCTGTCCCTCTCATGTTTATTTGTTTGATCACTGTGGTGTTTTTTTATGTTAATTTTACGATAATAAATAATATAGCAATCCTATGAAGATTTAACTCTTTAAATTAATCAGTAATTATCCCATTATTAGTATAAATATGCTGAGATAAAATATGGGGGCACCCTAATGTCTATGCCGCCAAACGAATAATATATGATGCTCTTGGGTACGAGTTGTCCAACAACATTTATCCATAATTACAAAAATCATGATAATTCTATATATAAGTATTGATTTTCATTATAAAGCCATGTATAATTATCATCAACTTGTTTCACATCTATTTTCACTCCATCACTGCATGAGTTTAAATCAAAATGAAGATTGATGTCCGTTTCAAGGGCATTTGCATCTAGACCTACTAGATCTAGACTAGTCTAATAGAGTCTGTCTAGACCGCTGCTAACACACTGAAATGTTTTTTTCCTGGTGACTGGATTTCTTGACACTGAAATAGCACCTGCCATTAAGCCGAACCATCCCCCCCCCGACTATCTGGTTTTCATACATGATCAATGTGTTGTGCCTACAGAGAAGTGGAAGTATGTAGGCTACATACAGAAAGTAGAAATGTAAAGTGTGTGTGCTGGTAATAAATATGCTGTTTACCTCTGTTGTAGCTGGAAAGGTGTTCTCCAGCCAGATAAAACCACTACAGCATAAAACCACAAGCAGTTCCATGGGATGTGGCATGGTTTTGAAGGGTGCCAGCCAACCTCGTAAGGCACTCGGTGACCTGAATAGACGTTCACCTATACTGCAAGACCAAAAGATGGCAGCACCGTCCTGTCTAAAGCCACCAGCACCGGCACTGAAATCTAGTCGGCTTGCTGAATACCAGCTGGATAATTACAATCAACAGAGTAAACAGGTGGGTTGATACAGCTGGTCAGTGGACTGTGGGTATTATAGGTGCTTGTTAGGCTTTATATAGCTGACCACAGATCACTACCACCTGAGTTCGAATCTCGGGGTGGGCATCTTCTGACTTCACTTCATTACCCTTGTAAGGCACTCAGCCCATATAGCCTACCATGTGCACAAAAGTGGCCATAAATCATCATCATTAAGTTTCAGTCAGTGTTGAATATAAATTTTAGAATTGAAATGCAAATTTAGAATGAAATTAATTTTTATTAAAAATAGTTGAATTTGGAATTCAGTACACTGTAGTTCATACCAACCTTACTGTGTGTGCAAGCATGTATCCTGCTTAATTTGAATATGTTTAGAAATGACTATTTTATGATGTGCCGCTGTTCTGTTTATTTAACAGATCCAAACTATGGAAGATTCAAAACCTGAGACAAACGACGAGGATTATCCAGAAATAGAGAACATTCCGGAATATGAAACTCCTGAAGGTTAAGTTTTTCCTGTGTGGTTACAGTGAGTCTCTATATAGATAATAATAGTAGTATTTTATATAGCACCTTATTCAGCCGAAATTGCTCTATGGCACTTTACATTTAAAACATATTCTGAGCTCTTATAGGTCAAATTCATTTCATACATAATAAACTGGTTTAATATTATAAATACGCCAATTTAAATAAATGGATTTTAGGAAACTTACAAAATATGTCTTTACTTGCTGCGAGTTTAATGTGATTCGGCAACTTGTTCCACAGTCTGGGAGTTGATGTTCTGAAGGATCTCTCTCCGTATATTGCTGTATGGCTTCTTGGTACCCTCAAAAGTGAATAGGATTCAGATCGGTGCATTCTCACTGGTATATATTTTTCGATCAGATCACTGGTGCTGTTCCATTCAGTACTTTAAATGTATGAAACAGGATCTTGTGCAGTGATCTGAAATGTACTGGAAGCCATTGCAGCTGGAATAAAACTGGCAGATTGTCAGAGATAGGGGGGATATTGTATAACAATGCATTGCCATAGTCCAGTTGAGAAATAATAAGGGCTTGGACTAAAGTCTTGCATGTCTCATCATTTATGTACATACAAATAACTCTTATATTTCTTATTTGATAATAACAGGACTTACATATAGAATTCACCTGCTTCTCCATTCCTAGGGTATTATCTAATATAAGCCCTAGATTTCTTACAGACATGGAAGAATTTATATAACTACCTTAATGCAAAGATTCCCAGTTTTCTTTACATGTTGCCTGACTGAGAAAACAATGAATTCGGTCATGTCCTTACTCAATTTCAGCATGTTGCTGTTCATCCAAGTACTTCTGTCTGCAATACAAGCTTCAATTGAAGATGAAATATCATCCCATTTATCACATGGCTTCAAAGTTATGTATGCTTGTGTATCATCGGCATAATAATAATATAAACATGGTGTGCAGCTCCGTATAAACATGATGTGTAAATGTTCTAGAGACGATGTTTAGAAACTCATTAGTTTTTACTTTACCCAACTGACAAGAATGATAGCCAAATATTTAGTTATATCCTGCAACTGATTTTTTTTATAACTTTTACTTATCCTCAGTGGGACATAAGGCTACAACAACAATGTTAATTGTTGTAATAGTTTCCATAATGGGCCCGTTGTCTGCCCCACCCCAAACAAAATGATATGTCAGTATTTTCAATATTTACATGTATACACTTTCATTGGGGGGGAGGGGGGCGTAAAAAGGTGCATTATTGTGAACATTATTATATTTATGAATGCCTGGCGTGGCCTCTAACTTGATATGATTTCAAATGTGATCTGAACTCTGGCTGAAGGTTTACAGACCCCTCGTATAATTACTTTGCTATAGGAATACCAGGGTTCGCACGCATGCTGGAATATATTTGATTTTAATACCACTCCTGGAAAGTCCTGGAATATTCCTTGTTTTTCAATATCCCCCTGAAAAAGGGAATTCACCCTGAACATTTTGAAAACTCCGGCTTATCAAGCTGACAGCTCAGATCAAACAAGTATCATGCATAGCTGTCAAAACAAGAGATTATACAGCGCAGGTATTCCAAACAGGATGTCCCTCTTGAGCTGATTTAGTTTTCTGAGTGATGTTATTTACTGCGGCCATGAAAGGGGTTTTAAGAGATGCGAGCAGAAAATACGGATTGTCATTGCCAGCATTGCTCTGTGACGTCTGCCCTCGCATTCCTGATGTGATGCTTTGCCTATATTTATTGTATCGTTATCATCAACCACCTCTATGGCCTAGTGGGTAAGACTAAGGGCATGGGACTTTCTCACTCATGGTCATGGGGCTGGTTGGAGGTTTGAATCCCAGCCATGGCACTATACTAGGAGGAGGTTTTCATCCAACAGGCAACTGGCAAGGTTTTCTCCACCAAATATGCCATATATTGTAAATTTATTTAGAAGTAGTCCCCGTAGTGAAGCAGTAAATTACAGACCATATGTATCTCCCTCATTTGAGTTAGCTAAGCCACATAAAATAACTGCCATTTTGGCCATTATTATTATGATCATGCACACACAATCAACAGGCATGTGTTTTTTGTGTGGTCAGTTTCCAAAATCCCCAACAAGCTAGGCCTAGTCACTAAAATGTCAAAATGCTTGAGTAAAACAAATGATAGCGTGTTACAAGATACTAAGTTAATGGGGATTTTTGAAAACTATTCACATGAAGGACACGCGTATGCATGCACGCCAGCCGACACACAAACTGTGCTTAGTTATCTTACACTATAGTTATAACCACACAATAGTTTATCTCTTTCCCGCAGATAAAAGCCAAGAGTTAGCAGACTTAAAAATCAAACTTGATGAATGAAAAGTTGGAAATAAATACTCTCCTACTACTACTACATTAAAAGATTAAGGTATATAAATTGTGAATATTTTGGGATTCATTAAAAGGAATATCGTTTCCATTCAGCATGTTTAATAAAAGCAAGAATTAGTAAGTTTAGCATTGATGGTTTCTGTTGTAATAAGATTTGCGGTATGCATACATTATGCAAGATCATTGGTGTAAAATGAGATCCTAGAGATTTGTGGATCTCTGTATATACTTATTGTCATAACTTCACATATTAAAATAGGATCATGTATCTATTCCATTAATCAAATGTTAACATACTTCTGAAAAATATTGTTTGGATCCTGGAAAAGTAGATATTTTGATAAACAAACGTCCTGGAAAATGATACATGCGGAAATGTACGAACCCTGGAGAAAGGTCAGTCTGACACATGGCAATTTCACCACTGACACAGCTGTATGGTAGACATCACTAATGTTGACACAGATATGTTACACATGCATACATATACCAATTGGAGGCCACATTTGATAATTGCATTTTTTCTGATGGTTCAATCTCCCAGCTTGTCTTCAATGAAGCAAAAACAAATTAGTACAAGTTGAAGGTGGTGAATCAGAAATTGGAAGGTCCTTGGTTCAAATGCAAAGTCCTTGGACAGTTTGAAGTATAGACCTGTAAGCAAATAATGCAGCCATTGTTGTGTACTGTGCCACAAAAACTTGGGTGAGAATTTGAATTGTGGTGTGTTACCTCTGTTTGTTAGATGTTTCATTCAATCATCCCAATTCCCTGGGATGTCGCCTGTCAAGTTCAACTATATATCCCAAATATAATCAGCATCAAAGCTGAGCTCTCTCACTGACTCATTTACCAATCATGAATCATTTCTCTGTTATTCATAGGGGTGTTCTGATAGCATAGTGGTTAGAGAACTGTGCTTAGGAAGTTACTCCTCTGCCATATGTCGGGGGCGCCACCATGGTCTAGCGATAGTGTGTTGGATCACTACCACCCGTGCGCGAATCTCAGCGTGGCGATATCTGAAGGTTGTTTAGCCTACCATGTGCACAAAAGTGGTTGTAAAATGCCAATCATCATCATCTGCCATATGTCGCAGATGTGACCAGAGTTAAGTAACTCAACAACAACAATAACATCTCAGTTATTTATTAAATTAGTAGACCTGTTTGCCACGGATCTGTGGTTTGTGAGTCAAGGTTGTGGGTTTGTGAGTCATGGTCGTTTCATCCTTGATTTCAACACTTTTACTAAGAATATTCCCATGGACCTGTTTATAATTGAAAGTATCTACTGGAGATGGCGGACAACCGTGTTTGTTTACAGTTATTAATCGCTTGTTAACATTAATGATGTGCACTTAAAACGAAAGGGAAGTACATCATCTATTAGCTCAAATGGTATTCCATGCCAAAACTATAGTCAATCGCAAATAAGTTTTGATAATTGTGAGTAACTGGCGGATTATTACAAGGCGTTTTCAATGTTGTTGATTCATCAACCTGTCAAACCACTAGCCATGGGGGGAGGCTGTCAGAGGCAGTTTAGCAAGGGGTCGTATACAAATATATATTCAGACATAATTTCCATTTGTAATGGTATGTCTTCCCTGCTGGTCAACACTGAGCAGCGAAGATGACAAACATGATCCAACACACACATGAATGTGTGCCAATGCCATTTATCATCGCAGCGAATGATGGCCGATCCAAGTCACTTATCTAATTATCATGTTTACACGCCTTTCTATTTTACCTTTTCGATGTTTTAAGTATTTCACAACTGGTACAATGTAATGCATGTCAGGTTGATATTGGTTTTGGAAAAGGGGTGTTTTTTTCTACATGTATATATCCGTGTCTGGATAGATCTGGGAGGTGGAGCCCCAGAGATTGACCTTCCCGGAAGTTGGGACAGCACTCTCAGCGATCGTTCGTCTGGATTTTTGGCAACTGAGCCATTATTATTGTCATTGCTGACTGGATGGTGTGTGATATGAATTTAGTTTTGTCATATTTAAACTCTAGCAGCACGATCCCAATTCAAAAAATGTTCAAGCAACATTCTTAGTGATACACAATTAGACTGTTTCTTCAATTTCTAAATAGTACTGTGGGAACTACAAGGCAAACACCCATTTTTTGTAATGGGCTGTTCAATGTTTCGTGAATGATAAGCAGATAAATATGTCCAGACATTTCAGATTTATTTTATTTATGCAACATGCACATATCATGCTATAACCTAAAGCAGTTCTTTGGTACCCACTACCTTTTTGTCAGCTGATTCTAATCACTTTTATTTAAGGGTGCCTCAAAAAGTGATAGCTGGTGTTAAACATATAAATTTGTCTGGCTTTGATTATTTCTAGCACCAGTCAACCTGTAGGTTAAATGATAAGTGTTTGTCTTAAGTTTAACAGTCTGGTCATACAGTAAAGTGTGTCACAAAATTATGTCCCACCTAAATAATAATAAATATAAATAAATCATTTGTGTAGCATCCAATTCAATAGCGTGTCCTCTGATACTGTAACACACATTCTATGGTTGATATTAAGACCCGTTTCGGTTGGAATACATGCGCAAGTTTTGGTGTTGGCATTGACCGAGTTTGTGTTGTTTGTTGCAGATGACTTTGCTGATCTGTGGGATCCTCGCGAGCGGCCCGACAACTACATACCAGAATTAACCGATTTTCGTCCAATGTGTCTGTATCCATATAGGCATGCGGATCTCGACGATACAGACAGGGATGGATCACTTCTGGAGAACGATCTCGATTCCAGCCTGGAGGATTTCCGGATCCAAGGTCGTTCATAAATGTAGTGCAGTAGATTACGATGTAGTTTCTCTTATTAAGAGAGAGGCTGTGGGAGTATTATAACTAATATATGTCAGTTGATGCATTATTGATAATCTTGCATGTCAACTTTGACTTATATATGTCAGTAGACTGTGAGTACAAACAGCTATATATCCACAAATCTGTACATTTTTATTTTAATCAGTTGATGAGGCACAGACTTTTCATACTTTTGAAATATGTATGACCATTTCACTGATGAGCTGAATTCAACTGCCCTTAGCATAGGCTTGCAAAATGTTTAATTCGATACCACTTATTGTGGTAAATAGTAATTATCATTGGCTCAAATAGAAACACACTCACACATTCAAAACTTCAACCTCACAGATGTTGGCCTCGGCTTCATTCGGGGTTTGATTATAGTCATAATAATTTTACCCATGTAGACATCGGGGATGAAGGTCCGAGGTGTATTGTATGTATGTAATCTTATAGACTGGACTCTTTTATAAGCTCTATTGTGCTTTATACTTGACCTACACACAGGTATGGTGAAATGAGTAACCTAATACAATAGTAGAAAACAGATTATTACTGGATTAGAGTATAATATCACCTCCGCACTGAGTAAACACCCCAGTTTATATAAACCCAGCAACTAATCATGGTACGTTTACGTTCATTACTAGGTGAATCCTTATCCATGGATGCCTATCTTTTGAGCTGTTCTGTAATCGAGAAAACTGGAGGTTGGGCAGATCTCCGACAGAAAATGACGCATAGGGTTTCTAACGGCTATACATTTAACCTTTTGCTTATCATAATTTGTAACATTTACAGAAAAACTCTTAGAAATTTACTTCTATCTCAATTATTGATAAGGATTCATTAGATACTGTTGGCTGGTTTTTCTAATACCGCTTACCAGCAGCTAGGCCATCTCCGTTGCCAGACCAATAATGCGTTTGGCCACAGATCTCTGGGATCATGGTTCAGATCTGTTTCATCTTTCATTCGACGCCATAATGTTTTAGGGATTGGCTTTGGCTCGTTTGAGATGAACATGGCAATGGTAGTGCAGTTAGCACCAATGATTCAAAACACAGCCATGCTATGTCTGGAGGCTGTTTCATCTTTCACTTTGTTTCATTTGCTCTCATCGTTTACCGTATATTTATCCTAAAAGTGGCCTTAAAACAACAGCATTTCACATTTAATTGACTCCTTCGGCCAAACATGTGCACAAAAGTGACCTTAACAATGATTACCTGCCACTAAACAGTCTTTATACTAATCTCTGATGAAAGAAAATAAGAACGGTATGTGCCATCATAATAAGAAAATCTCACTTTCAATGACATATGTGTTGTCAATTCGCAGTTTTTATGGCGTTCTCATACAAATTCATATCTTTGGTATTCTATATTTGCAGATGTGACCTTAGAAGAGACAGATGTTCAACTGGAGCCAGAGTATTACCCTAATATTTCGATACCATGTCAAGATGACATATAGGCATCACTGGTCATCAATAATGTTCAGTGACTTCAATGCTGTAAAAAATATAAATTTTCTATCATTTTAAGGCAGCTGTTTTATGTATGTGCTGAGTAAATGGTTGAAAGAAAATGGGATTCTACCATATAAAAAATTTGTGTTTTTTAGCTTTTAATGCACCAGTTTTTTATTGATTATTTGTGTGTTACTTTCTTCAATAAAGCACCTTATATTTATTTAACATTTTCTTATTTAAATACAAACATACTAGATGTGTCATCATTTAATACCCAAATCCTGATGAAACAGAATTCATATTTTATTATTGTTCAACTGTGTGCTCGTATATGCCCGTACAAGTGCATTAACATTTACATATCTGTACGTTCACACACCACGAGCATATGGAGAGCCATGTCCAGGTAGAAATTTTCTTTCGATGTTGCCGCAGTGTAGTCGATAGGGTGCCTCCATGGTCTAAGTGGTAGCGCGTTGGACCACAGATCACTACCACCTGAGTTCGAACCTCGGTGTGGACATATCTGAAGGGTGTTTCATCTTTGACTTCGCTTCATTACCTTTGGAGGTCGCTTGGCCCATTTAGCCTACCATGTGCACAAAAGTGGCAGTCAAACACATAATCTCTGTGTTCTACCTTAACCATTCGCAATTTGAATAGTTAGTCTCCCCTATAAGTCGCAGGTACCATAATGTAGCCAGCACCAAGACGACAGTAATCACCCACTCGGTTTTGGCCGATGTCAACGGTTCATTCCTTGCAGACTGATCACCGATCTACCACTTTTATCTGCTAAAGTTGCTTCCATACTACAGTGCGTTGCAGACCTCCAGGTGAAGATTCTAATGTATGTGTGTCTGTAGGGGGTATTTCCTCAGGTAATACCACTCAGCAGATGCAGTGGAGTAGCATGGGTTTAGGCCGCCCGGTTCCTCCCTTCCCCCCCCCCTCCTTCCTTAACGTAGCACAGCAGGAAACAGCACAACTATAAATTGCGCCAACTTACAAATTCTGCCATTTGGGAAAACAGCCATTTCCGAAAATGTACCTCAAGATCACAAGAAAATAATAAAATTATAGTAGCACTGGCCTTCAATCATCTTGAAGAATTTCCCGCTCGGCGAAATCTGATTGTTCAACATGAACCTCCCCCCCCCACCGGTGTTTAACCCGAACAAGCTTTTCGATTGCACTTTAACTGTACCATAATGTAATAATAATAATAAAAGTGATATAGATTAAATAATTAATTATCAGTTGGAGGAGCCATGCAAAGGCATCCTACAATGATTTAACATACTAATATAGCGTATATATTTATCAAGTCTTGTTGACCTTCACACTGGTCTATATCTTGTTGGCATACTCTTCTTTCATCAACATCGGGTTCCCACATGTCCTGGAAAATTTATTTTCAACATTATAGATGTCCATGAGTTTTATAAGGACAGGAAATGTCCTGGAAAGAAATACTGCTCGAGAAAAAATTGCTTAGAATAAATATTATGCCTGTAGAGTAGTATATTTATCTACCATTTATTTAGTTAATAATAAAAGTAATTCCCACTACATCAAAAGCTTTAATTAAAGTGGAACCACTAAAATTCATAATATCCCATGTTTGTTAAAATATCAATAAAAGTGTGATGGTCGGAGAGCTAGAGGGGGGTAGGTACGGCTGTACCATAAAATGGCTATTTATTACCTTTTAATCTTCCAGGAGACTGACCTCTCTCGTCTCACGCTCGCCATCTAGCGAGAGCCACAGAAACTACGGATGTGAGGCAGAAAACTACTGCAGACAAAGCTGGGTTGGCACTTGAAGCTGGTAAAACGGTATTCACCGATGAGTGATACTCGGAACATCCGTAACATTGTATTAATGATAGGTCCCGTTCACAAGCAAGAACAATGATATGATTTCTAAGACCTTAATACGACAAATGATTCAAATAAAACTCTTGTACGTTTCATTTTTTAAATATTGCTAAGAAATCGCAACTTAAGCTGCGCGTTTACAAAATGACACCAACCGGGGCTGATGGGAGACCAAACTCGAAAGTTTTGTTTCATATAACCCAAAATACGTATCAGCCTACACACACATATATATATATATAATTGTAATAAATGATAGAACTTTATTTGTAAAATCTTTGCGTTGTTTTAATGCTAAATATAAGCACCACAAACCTAATAAATAAGTTTAATTGATTACATGGTCTCAATCGTTGATAATAAATAGCGTTTGCAAACGGAAGCTACGAAGCAACAAGCTAACTATCACCAAGAACACTTTAACACAACATTTATTATTTTAATTGTAAGTAATTTATTTTTTCACAATTTCCAATAATAATAATAATATAGAAATTTGAAAATTAAAATATATTAATATAACATACATACAATGCGGAAATTGTGGGACCAGTATAGCATGTGTTGTCTTCCTACTACCCCCTACAATTATTATTATTATCAGAACACGAGAAATATAAAACAGATTAATTTGGCAATGAAGAGCAATGAATTCGTGTTATCGTAAATAATAGCTAAAACCTAATTGTATCAGAGAACTAGAGATGGCATTCATCCTTTCAAATCAAACCAGGACAATTTATTTTATATAACATAGTACACTGAGATGAGGACACCAACGTAGCATGACAAAATAGACAGCCATTAAATATATTGTGCCCTACACCGTTTCTATATGACCTAGCTGATGATGTTTATGTCCAGTGATAGCCTGCGTGTCATAAATAGGATTACATATTATCAAGCTGGCATTTGTGCTTTTTAAGTTGCTGTCCCTACTTTTTGGAACTCACTCACTCATCAAATAGCATAGTTTCTTTCCGTCATCATTTGAAAACGCACCTTTTCAGACTCGCTTATCCTTCCTAAGTTTCCACTGCATCCGATCATTTGTTGATGAATTTTCCATCGTGCCTTGACTATGAGGTTGCCCAACCCCTGTTTTAGGTGCACCACTGACTTCGATTCTTTTCGAGGATATTGGCGCTATAGAAATTTGTAATTATTATTATTTAATGTCACCCTTCAACAAAGCACCCTGACCCTTAACACCAACATGAATAAAATAAAGTGAAATATTCTCTTCGTTATAATTAAATGACCATTCTGTTTAGATATCCGCTTTTGGGGAGTTTTTATTTTGTATTTTTAAACCCATGTCGGGATGTTATAAATTGGACACCACGAATTAGTGGAAAACATAATGATTTGACGAGTTGTTGAAAATTGATCACATGATTTGTTAATTTCGAATCCCACACACACACACACACATATATATATATATATATATATATATATATATATATATATATATATATATATAATGGGCTAAAAGATTTAAATCACATATGGCCAATAATTGTCAATTACGTAGCAGTTTCTGTCACTTTTCAGAGGCTCAATAAAACCAGCGACAACGTAAAAGTATTACAATAAATTATTCTAAAAAATAAATATCGCACAAGAGTTCGGAATTGAAGGTCTGTTTACCTGTAGCCATAGATTGGGCAATAACAAAGGGTGTTAATTTTCGTCAGTTCGAATTGATACCACAAATAAGTTAACTTAAAAGAATCTAGATCCAACAAAATGGCCGATACCCGCGACAACAACGCGAGAAGTCTGAGCGTATGGTAAGTTGAGTTTTGTTCAAATATTATTCAATTCGTTTATTTCAACATTCATAATACATAATTTTAATGAAAGCAAACACATAGAGTGTTGAAAAGGAGGATGCTTGAAGCATTGCTTATATAATATCCATAACATAACATTAAAAACATTCATGACAAATTTAAAAATAAAAAGATGTGGAATAGATCTAGTCAATAGACATAATTATATCTTATAACATGAAACAACACAAAATCCATATAACTAGTTATGAAATGATTAATTATTATGTTTCATATAATGTATTTATTGAGCTTACCAACCAGAGTTATACATTGGTATTCACCCAACTATATCTAGCTGCATTCACTACTGATAAACATATATAATCTGATTCTCAATCACGCCTAAACGACCGAGCATAACAGAGTCATAAATTGTGTTCAGCGGCATAACAAATGTATGAATCTGGTTTTAGGTAAAATAATCAACACTGAGTTATTTAAATTAAGCACTTTTGAACATGTGATATAATACTACGTGGAAAGAGGGCTAGATCTATATAAATCTAAATGTGGTATAATAAATTAGTATCTAGCTTCTATCATACAGAAAGGTTACCTGAATTTTGTTATTATTTTTTAGTGTTTCTTGCAAATGACACATTAACAAAATAACAACACGACGAGATTTTAGGTCAAATGTCACAAGGACGTATATCGTCTGCCCTGAGTGGTGCGCGCCAAAAGTGTGACATTAATCGATGTTATCATAGTGGGGTATTTTATAGCTCGAAATAGGATTTTAAACGGCCAAATAGGATACAAGAGCTGGTATTTCAATGTTAGTCAAACATCAATATTATATGTTTATGTAATTAGCGTAAATGGTGTGTAAAATGGTGTAAAATGCAAATATATGAACGATCGTCGTATCCATATTTGTCTACCGCCTACCGGTCGGTGTAGCGAAATTTTTAAAATAAAATAAAAATTCTAATTCACAACAGGTGATAATATTTTAAAATAATTTCCCGATTTATCCGACAATGTTGCAAAACGTGTTTATATTTTCATCCCCAATTTTCTGGACCATATTCGCACTTCTTTATCTTCTATGTCTTCATCATTTCCATATCCATTCTGATATGTTACGTGTAATTTTAAATTTATACATTTAAACGGAATACTGAACGCATAGCATCATGTATATATATATATATATATATATATATATATATATATATATATATATATAATATGGAAATAGGAAATAGGAACAGGTGTATCACCGATGTGACTCTTAACATTAACAAGCACCGATGTTAGATTTAAATTTAAAATGTTTATAAACATTACGCACGCGCATACACAGACACACGCGTACACAAAATGTGGAAACATGAGAGCCACTTAATCGTTCAGTGTGTGTGTGTGTGTGTGTGTGTGTTATATATATATATATATATATATATATATATATATATATACTAAACAATGTAACATACGTATTACTAGCATACATGTTAAGTTTCGAAAATGCCAATGTGGGAGATTTATAAGTAAATCGGATTGTGTTGGAAAGG
Source organism: Paralvinella palmiformis (assembly GCA_025642065.1). Taxonomy (NCBI): domain Eukaryota; kingdom Metazoa; phylum Annelida; class Polychaeta; order Terebellida; family Alvinellidae; genus Paralvinella; species Paralvinella palmiformis. The sequence goes on along the minus strand of JAODUP010000075.1, from coordinate 85,089 downwards.
GGCATTTATAGGTAAATGGGAGGGTGTCAGGGATGTATGCATAAATCAGGTGGTGTAAGATAACGAACTAGTTTCCATGACTATTGAATACCACATTTTAATATCACTGAACACAAGCCGTTTACATAGAATCGATCCCACATACAGCATATTTATAAAAAGTACATACTAGGGCGCCTCCATGGTCTAGTGGTAGGGTGTTGGACCACAGATCACTACACCCGTGTTCGAATCTCGGCGCAGGGATATCTGAAGGTTGTTTCGTCTTTGACTTCGCCTCATTACCTCTGTGCACAAAAGTGGCCATACAATCAACATACATATTACGCCATTTAATAAGTCAGTAATAAAAACTATTTTACTACGACGTTATGATTATTATTGTATCTTCAAATCTACTTTACCAATAAGATCCCGTTATGATAATAATGAGACGGCGTAATCATACGTTAGATGGCGCCTCATAACCAGCCGTCTTGTGTGGATGACGGTTTTTTTGAGGAGGGGGTCTTACCCAGATATTGTTTCATATTATAAATCAAGGAAATATGGTGCACGTATAATGAAATAAATTTCAGCACGCATTCATTTTGGCGCACATTGTAATCCTAATATTATACATAAATAATCAAAATTCACGATCGCTGTAATTGCAAATTGTTATCTTAAGATGTACTGTTACAGCATGTACACGAGTGTGACTGTGTACTTCTTTGTCTAAGTTTATTTAACTACTTATAAGTCAATTTCGTGTGTGTGTGTGTGTGTGTGTGTGTGTGTGCGTGCGTGTGTGCGCGCGCGCGTGCGCGTGGGTGCGTGGGTGCGCGGTTGCTTGCATGGGTATGTGTCCGTTCCTTTTGGAGAACATGTGTCCTTATGTACATGTGCATACAAGTGTATACAGTGTCAGCCATTATGTTATCAAATGTCCATCTGTCTAGCTCCATTCTGATAAAATATTTATTGGAAGCAGCCGATATCCAGCTGACCACGTGACCATTGACATAAAGTAAACATTGGGAAATATAACGGACCAGATGGATGGATAGATGGAGAGAGAGAGAGAGGGAGAGAGAGAGAGAGAGGGGGGGAGGTTGATTACATTAATAATGGCTCCTGCTTTACTTTTGGCCAATCAAATAAAAAACGCCGCCTAACTTCTTGTTATAGAAACATATAAAATATTCCATTAGCTCTAGAGCCAGTTAACTCCTTATTTAAGTAATAAACTTCAAATCTGAATAACATTTCTTTAAACTCTTTAAGATCTTTAAACATCCATCAAAGACTTTTACAGTGTTTCCACAATGGCGTTGGACAATTTTATGCCGACCCATACAGCTATCTGAAATGGCAAATGGCGTTTATGATAATCAACTATGAACAGAGGACTTCATACGAACAGGTGAAAGTTTTTTTAAAGAGACGATACTCATTGATACTCCCCGGTATCTCACAATGAGGACTGCCACACGCTAACAACATAATACCTAAATGATCTGAGTTGAGAGACAAGGTACCTGCTAATGTATCCGAACTATTGGTCAGAGGTTTCTGAATCATGTTCACGCAATATGCACATGTATTCGCATTGATGGATACGTTACTTATTAGGAAGGAATTGAAATGAGTGGATTACTTTACCGGCAGCTGATGCTTGCTTTGAGGATGTGCTGAAGGTGATTGATTCTATAATGATGATTGCCAAATAATGAGGATTTTTGTATGTTTGTGTTAGATACTGATCTATATGGGTGAGGAAAGTGGGATATTTGTGGGCCGTGTGTACTGTGAGGTGTGTAGGCTGAGTGGACTGATGTATGCCCAGGATGAGTGGACTGAAGTATGCCCAGGATGAGTGGACTGAAGTATGCCCAGGATGATTGGACTGAGCTGTGGGGATGCTATGATGATGAGTTATGCGCAGGCAAAGTAGACTGAAGTATGTGCAGGATGAGTGGACTGAAGTATGTGCAGGATGAGTGGACTGAAGTGTGTGCAGGATGAGTGGACTGAAGTATGTGCAGGATGAGTGGACTAAAGTATGTGCAGGATGAGTGGACTGAAGTATGTGCAGGATGAGTGGACTATGGAGCTATGCGGATGCTGAGAGGACGCTGAGATATGTACAGGCTAAGTGGACTGAGGCATTTGGAGGAGGAGTGGACTAAGTTATGTCGGGGCCGAACAGACAGGATTGTGGAGCCTGAATAGACTGGTGTAGGTTGAGGAAAAATTCCCACTCAAGATTCACCCATCAGCCAACACACTCCGAACATCACCACCCAACCACCGACAAAACTTCCACCCTCACCACCTAGCCCTACCCAGCCCCACCCATCTACATTTTTTATAATTGCTTTTATCAGTTTCGAGCGATGGCGGGTATTTTTCTTGCCTCCCACGTGACACGCCCCACGTGACCCGGTCCCATGTGGACCCACCCCCCGTTCCCTCCTGTTGCCGTATTTCGGCTCTCGTATCAGCAACCCGTCATCCGTCTTCGGCTTACTTCCGGTCTATTTGCGGTGGCGCCCTCTACCGGTGATGCGAGGGCCGATATTAGCTGGCCAATCATAACCCCGTGACCGTAATCGGGGCGCCGCTAACACGTGACCAGATGTAGCGACGACGGCGGCAGCGATCGCTAATCGGCCAAAAGATAGGACACCGGAAGTAATCGCGGGATTGCCGACCGCCGGAAGTCGGCTCAGGAGTCGATTTATACGCAGTTCGGAGCTGGTGACGTAGTCCTGTGTCTTGTTACTGGGTGGAAAATGAAGAAATATGGCGTCCGAACTGGGGCGAGGTAATCAACTGTGTTGGTGATGGGGTGAATGATGATAAATATCGTGTATAAAACACGGCTTGGTAACGTTTGAGAGCGCCCCACCGTTCCCATCCCCCTCCCTCTGATACGTCTGGTGCAGAATCCCTTTGACCCGCGTCCTGCTATGCGGGAATGGGATCGGGGTATGTGGGGGGGGGTCGGTCGGGGGAAAAGGCATGAAGAGATGAGCGGATCAGGGCCTGGGGAGATCAAGAGATCAGGGGATCGGGGATTCGGCACATTGAGAAGGAGAAAAGTTTGCTTTGTTGTTGGTGAAGTGATACAGTTTGGGCTTCCTGTCGTAGCTTAGGCGGATGTTTGTCACCGACTTTTAAATTGGACGACTCTCTCTCTCTCTCTCTCTCTCTTTCTGTGTGTGGGGGGGGGGAGTTCCGTTTATATAGACAGACGGATATATTATATATATATATATATATATATATATATATATATATAAAGGGAGTAGAGAGAGAGAGACAGAGAGAGAGAGAGAGAGAGAGAGAGAGAGAGAGAGAGAGAGAGAGAGAGAGAGAGAGAGAGAGAAAGAGAAAGAGATACATTTATTTTCTATAAGAGCTCTCCTACTCTAGATGTTATCACACTATTATTTACTTCGCCACTTAACCCCTCTCGTGCGTACTCTAAAAATTGGAGACACACACACACACACACACACACACACACACACACACACACACACACACACACACACACACACACACACACACACACACACACACCACATTTATATATAATCAACATCTCGCTATATTTTTCTAAATAGTAACCTGGTGATAGTGTACAGTGTGCCAAATTTTTACCATATTAACCATTTTAAATCTAAACAAAACCAGATTGGTGCCAAATTGTGCTATCTACTTCGTGTTGTGGCGTGCTAGTTGACGTTTTAAATTAGTGTCGGGTGATATAGTATTCTTCGAATGTCACGTCTCCCTATATGGCGAATGTGATGATTTTACCTAGCTTTGTATAGAAATATCAATCAGACGTAAACATGCCAATGATTACATGATCGGAAAGTAGTCGAAATATCGGATCGTAATAAGTCGCGTCAGCTTTTGGGACTTGGAAGCGACTGAGTGTATATGTGTAAAATGTTTTATTTTTTATTTTTTTATTTTAAACATATTCCATCTCACAACTCTTGTATTGCAATAAAGCGTTGTCTTTTATTGAGTAAGTTTCTTAAAACGAATTAAATTCTTATTAAAAATTTTCAGTGCGCACGCGTGGTTGCGACGACCGCCGTAAATAATGAAAGCATTATGTCAATATTTCCGTCGAAGAGGCGTTGGCCTTAATTACTGACAACCACAAATATGACTGGCGTCATTAAATCTATTTTTAACATCCTCCGTGGTAAAACTGGTAGCGCGTTGTATCACAGATCACTACCACCCGAGTTCGAATCTCGGCGTGAGCATATCTGCAGGGTGTTTCATCTTCGACTTAATCCGCTTCATTACCTACGGAGGTCGTTCGACCCATTCAGCCTACCACCATGTGCACAAAAGTGGCCGTAAAACATCAATCGTCAATCATCATATTTTAATCATCATCACGTATCTATTTCAATAGAAGATGTACCGGGTTATGTCAAACAAAACTCTTGTTATGACCGGTGCGTGTTGTATAAAACAATAACATCGATTGATTGGGTCACCACGTGACTCTCATTATGATTATTAGCATTATTATTATTATTATTATTATTATAACCCTCGTATTACCGCAGTTTGAGCTTCAATCACATCAACGGGAGGTCGGATGGATCGAAGGAAACCATAATTGACTCCGAAACCCGATTCACAAATCAACAAACGATCGTCTAAGTGACATTATTCCGACGTTTTGCATAACATTATCCAACCAATTATCATCATCAAAATCGTCATCATCAACTCTCTAATTTCCGGCTGGGTGGTACAGGGGGGGGGGGGGTAACCCTGTTGTCTCAGATTTCCAGAGTCGAACCTCCACGGCTGTCCCGCTCTTACCAACACCAGCCTGTTCGCGGGCGGCCACCACTTAGCAAAATCCACCCAAATCTACTCTCGTAATTGTCCTACCTGCTGCCCACCTGGGCGGTGGTCGCGTTGTCTGACGGGCGGATCAAAGAGGCCATTGCTTCGGCAACGGACACTTCTACGGTGACCTAGATCGCGGCGACAAGATGGCTGCCGGCAAACATCGGGTGGGCGCTAAAGAAAAACAAAGTTCGCCACGACGATTATAGACAAACACATACAAACACACGTACACACACGCTCTCTCTCTCTCTCTCTGGTTTCTTGCACGCCACAAATAGAGCCAGCGCTGTTGGAATTAGCACCTGAGCGCGCTCCGGCAATCAAAGTCGTTAATTAATCGATTGTTATCGAAGACAATTACCTGAAATATAGAGAGATAGAGATAGGAGGGGGGGTTGAGTTAACTCTGTGCGGCGAGCGAATGCCCCCCCCCCCTTCCGGTAACAATCGGCTTGCTGGAGGTTTGTATTCGGCGGTACTTTGATGTCTGGTCATTGTCCGAGTCAGGTGTCCCTTTATGGTCTCGTCATCCGACTGTTTGGTCGTTGGTCACATTTAGCTAATGGTCGACACGTAACGTTTGTGTTTTCGTGCCAATTAGATGCCATCGATCAGGTGTACCACGTCCAGAGCGTGTGGGCTGTTAAAGTCAGTGTCGGATGTATCGAATGACCGATTCGTACAGTCCTGGCATTCGATTTGGTTGTTCAGATTATCACTAAGTCGAACACGTCAACCTTCTCCATAAATTGAATTCGTACACATTAGTACGTTCTATTTTTCGATCCAGACACATGTATTTACATAAATGTACATAACTCAATCTACAACGTGATAGAATTAATGATCTATAATATATTATAGTTTGTAACATGTATGGTATATAATATGGTATATTTTATAATACATGGATATGATATACAATTTCGGATATTTTTAATATATGGACATATCTGTACATCAATTTTATATCTGTTATCTTGTCTTCTCTCTCGTTATAATAATTATTATTATAATTATTGTTATTAATTTCTGGCAGAACGTGCTAATGTTAAGTTTGTTTTGTCTTATCTAGATACGTTTTAAAAACCGGAATATGTTTAAAAGAAGAAATTATAGTATTATTAAGTACCCAATCAGTATACGTTTTAGAAGTATAAGTTTTGTCCATTAACAGCTATAGGCATCTCATAAATGGTGTCTATTGTGTTAATCGGTTAAGTTTTATTGTCACATTAACGTGTGATGCGTTATGGTGATGCTAAATGGCCAGATCATCTCTTATCATCTCTCATCATCTCTTCTTATCGCTGTCATCCATTCTCGGCTGTCATCACTTGATTTCGTCATAAATCATCATTCGGTCGGTAGCTATTAGCCGATGCGTTGTGAAGTTTACGCGGAGAAGATGTACGCGCATGCATGTCCACACGCACCCACGCATGCACCCACGCATGCACACCTGGGTAAACGCACGCATGCACGCACGTTTCATAAAGATAAGTTAATAGGCTGGAACAGGTTTATTTTTTATTCAAAGGCACGCACGCACGCACGCACGCACGCATGCACGCACGCACGCACGCACGCACGCACGCATGCACGCACGCACGCACACACACATACACACACACAATACCACTTACAGAAGACGATTGATTGTTCTCGTTGGGAGTAAAAACCACAAACTGCTAACATATTTGTCCTATAGAGTCAGCCTTTTATTCAATTAAAACTCTTACTTCAGCGATATATTGTTCTATGCCTCTTAATCAGTGTATCACTATAATCTATCTATCTATCTATCCATTTATCTATTTATCAATCAACCTATCTATCTATCTATTCATCTATTTATTTATCTACCCATCTTTCACCTATCTATGCATATGTCTATCCATCTATCTATCTGTATATCTACCTATCTTATATAAAAATTGATCTATTTCCTCCATACATCCATTCATCCAGCCTGCAAACCCACCCTCCCCCCTCGCCTCACTTCCCCCCCACACTCATATTTTATATATCGCTGTTGCTGATCCAAAACCAGCCTCCGACCTTCCTTCCATCAGGATCGTCAGTAGAGAGGTTTTCTGTCAGGAAGTTTGTTCTAACTTTTCTGACGTAAGAGGATTATTTCTGATTGTGTCCTGACCGGACATTAAACAGTTGACGGCGGTCTAGGGGACCGTCTCCGAGTCGGCGTAATTATCTAATTCGTAAAAACCACCGATCACCAATTAGAACATATCCTGGGATTAATTACTATATCCGGGCTCGTTAATTGCTACCTATTTGTGTGTGTGTGTGTGTGTGTACGTGCGTGCTTGGAAAATCGCGTTTTATTCCATAGACATTGAGACTATATTGGATTACGGGATATTTTCCTGTTTTAGGCATCGCATGAAAGTCATCGTCACTGAGAATCACGAATCGTTATTAACGGGAGATTCATCTGGGCGATTCATCAGTGAATATATTACAGAATTTATCTTCTTTATACAAAAAAAATGGCCCACCCATCGCAAGAAGCATATACGACAGACGTGCATTTCTCGAAATGGGCGATTTTATTTCATTTCATTTATTATTTCTCTCTTTATTTGTTTTATTTATTTTTATATTTTGGTTATTCACATCGGAGCAGGTCGGTTTTACATTTGCTCGGCCGCCGATAGCTAACTACCGATGTTTAGTTGGTGGCCGATATGGTGGACCAGATGTGGCATTATGCGAGACGGTGAATTATTGATGCCGCTTTATGTGCGGCGGCCAATCTGCCCGTTTATCGCCCTGTCCCTCCCTACCTACCAGTCCCTTACCAGACTACAACTATACCCCACATCTACTGCCCGCGGTGAGGCGCCCCCCCCCCCCCAACTTTGTCCTCACTTCGTCTCACAGTCACACGCGGGTACCCGGTCCTGGACCCAAAACGAATCGTTTTCTTGATAATTTTAATATTAACATTTAGCCATTTTGTTTTTGGTCGGTTTGACGTCAAATCAGTTAAAATTGTGTGCCGTTTAAATCTGATAACTGTCCACTGCTGCAAATATTGTTGTTGCTGTTGCTGTTGTTGCTTAAGCAACGAACAACAGGCGACAAGGAATTTGTCTATATAACACACACAGCGAATGAAAAGGCATTTGCATATAGACACTCGGTTTTTCACATGAATACCTTCAATAATGTCAGTTTAGAGCTGCGATTGGAGAGAGACGGAGAACATATACGATCTGGGACTATAGCGTCGTGTTTCTATAAGATCATACCGTAGACGTGGTCAATATTGACTAACCGACGTCATCATACAAGGATATAGTAATCCCAATCCTAATCTCACAGATTTCTAATCTCAATATCCCCAGGACTATAGTATTTGGTTCCGTACGATTGATGTGTGAGATCGTGTAATGTCGGTCTATAGTATATATTTAAATATCTAGGTGTACGCTGTGTGTTATTGCGTAACTATACTGTACGGCGTTTTTACTAAATATTATTGATTGATTGCTTGATTTATTATTATTATTATTATTATTATTATTTAGCATTCGTATAGACTTGAATTGCATCAGAGATTCCTAGCGCTGTTTTAAACAAGAACACAACACAAAGAGAAGAGATTGCTTCGCCAGTTTGACCGTTTTGACAGATAGGCACACTCCCCGCTCCTTGTAGACTGTTCCACGGTTTGGGAGGGGGACGGTCACTGGACGGAGTTCTGTATCCCGGACTATAGTTTATGATATCGAACAGCTGGATGTCTGTTTGTTCGTAGAAGTTGCCATTATCGATATAAAATATTGTTATTTATTCAAATATAGACACCAGACACACACACACACACACACACACACACACACACACACACACACACACACACACACACACACACACACACACACACACACACACACACACACACACACACACACACACACACACACACACACACATATATTATACGTGGATGTATATAAATATGAATTGTTCCTGACAAGCTCTTCGAAAATTTTGTACCAGTTTATTATTATAAGAGTGTAAATGTGAAAGGTAAATGGAGGTTAAGGTATAATGAAGCGATATGAAAGGTGAAATATTAGTCAGATATAGCTGGGACGGGATTTGAACCTAAAGGCTAGATAATTTAGACCAAACGCGCTAGCAATTGAACTATTGAGATACATTGAATTTGCAATTGCGTGATGAGGTCTAAAGGAAAAGCGAACGAATGAATGAATGAATGAATGGCTGGATGGATGAATGAATGAATGAATGAATGGAATGGATGAATGAATGAATGAATGAATGAATGAATGAATGAATGAATGAATGAATGAATGTCGAGCACGTATAATATTTAGGAATGACAAACAGACCTGGTAGTACAAGCTATAGGTGATCGAATTTTATACAGATGTTATAGCGCACATGCACGCATGCACGCATGCGCGCGCGCACATATAAAATTAGCATTAAGATTACAACGTACCTCGTCCAAAAAGTGTGTGCCCAAGACAAAAATTTTCTTTTATAATTAAGGATGTATAATTTTAAAATACAAATTAGCAATATACACGGTCAAAGTATATCCATACCCCCCTCACACAGTCTCTCTTGTTAATATCAATAGTTATATACAATAACGGAAATATCCGTCCGACCAATTACAGGTATAGGAAGCATTTCGAAATCGGGTGCGTGATTCCAGAAGCAGACGACTTTTACAGCTTAGGAGCAATCTCTATTTGTTGTCGTGGAAGAATACTACACGTGTATGTGCGTGTTTAGGTGTATATGTACGTACGTGCACCATATCCGCCAGCACGTATTCAGACGTTGTTATTATTATACACAGTTCACATTTAGTAGATCTACACTCAACGGACAAAATCCAACGCGTGGCATTTTCTTAAACCGAACAGTCGTCGGGGACGGGTTTCCGGACTGCGCGCGACTCGTTTCGCGCCGCTGGCCAGCGCGATGCGAGAAAAAACTGGTCTTGGTGAGCCGGGAACCATAGGTATTTTGTCGAGAGCCGATACTCGACCTGTTACCCCAGCGCGGAGTTAGAGACCACAGCCTGACATATGGCGACGTCTGGTGGCCGATTTGACTGTTGGCAGTTTTATAAACCTGCTCGCCATAAGACGGACGCTTTGGACGGGACATAACCCGCAATTAGCCGAAGATTCCCACCTAATATTCCTCCTACTCGCCGGGCAGCCCTTTATTTAGCAATTTGTCCCGCTGGGCGTGGGCCAGAGCCTCCTTTATCGCCCACTGCGAGCCCATATTGTAATTTGACCCGCTCCAACTGCGCTGGGCTGGGCATATGACAAAAGATGACTTAAAATAGGGTCAAAGCAGTAGATTAATTCATGACATATGAATATATATATATATATATATATATATATATATATATTGGGGTGAAAGTTAGCAGCTTGCGTGTACTCAAGAAGCCTCCCCCCAGCCTCTTGTTTATATTGTTTAATACTACCCCCTAGTTGGCTCCGCCCCACAAACAAATCTGAACTTAGCAACACAATTACTTATGTTACCGATATCCCGTGGGATGTAAGCTTATCCCCGGACTATCCCTTGCCTAAGACGTGTCATATCACTGACAAGTAAGAGTCACTGGCCGAGAATGGGGGGTGTTGTATTTTATAAGATGGGGGGGGGGGTCTTTCACTGGCCGCTGACGTGTTTGTCTTGTGAGATAATGATCCTGTTTTTGATATGAATATCTTGGCTCACTGGGGGAACGATGGGGGGGTGGGGGGTGTATGGAGTGGAAGATAGATAAACAGATAGACAGATAGGTAGATAAACAGATAGATAGGTAGATGGTTCGGTAGGTAGGTTGATTAACTCTTTGCATAGTACCATGCAGATACTCATCACTGGCCGAGAATGGAAGCTTACCCGCACCCACCCACGCACGCACGCACACAAGCACGCACATACACCAAACAAAAGCACAAACAAACAAATAACACGCAGCGTGTTGATATTTCGAGTTTTGAAATGCTCGCAAAACTGATGTCACTTTAAACGAACCAGCACGTGAATAAAAAAACAAGAATAAATATGAAATATATTCATAGACAAGAATAAATATAATTAATTTGGATAATACCGCCTCTTATTAACTGAAATTGGTTGGGTATATTTTTTGTCAACAAACCTGGGCAACGCCATATTCCAGTTTTACGTTCTGATTCTTACCTTTATTATTATTATTATTATTATTAAGGCAATAATTCGTCTTTACTTCAAACGGACAATTATCAAATTCGACTTTAAATGCCGCCCGGCCGGACCTTTAAACTCCGAAAACATGCGACATCTACCGGTGTTTGTACGAATCACGATCACAGGCGGCCGACAACGAGGTGTGTGTGTTTGGCGAGCTACTGGCCAGACCCGCTGAAAACAAATTGATATTAATTACTTAATTAATTAATTACGGACAAGCGGATTAAACAAATGAAATCGGTTTGCGTTATTGAGTGGATGGGGGAATTTCCCGCCCAGTTCCGGGAATGCAAGTTGGTGGACACCTGTTCCAAACTGCGAATGGCTTTTGATTTGCGTCCAAATGCGCGGTATCTTACCGATGTCGGTTGGGAAGGCTCCACGACGTGATTTTCCCGAACCGGAAATGAGATGGTATTGGCGTGTGCGCGCGCTGCAGATGGCGCTACACGCGAAGCTAATAAAATTAGTATGTAATTATGTCTAGCGATGTCTGTCTTGGGCGGGGAGGTTTTAATTATAAGGTATGAATAGCGTTTAGATGTCCGCTTGACGCGGGTAGATTCTCGATAACAACTGGTTTTTCGATTTGTACCCACGACCATAAAATAAACACACATCTCATAATATAGAGAGTTGAAAATATTGATATACACGAAATTTCCCCCCTCCCGTCGGGTCACGACCACAGGGACTCTTTATATATAAAAAAATATATATATATATATATATATATTATATATATATTTTTTGTTACACAGACAGACAGACAGACAGACAGACAGACAGACAGACAGACGCTCGAGCGGTATTATTCTAAATGGCAAACTCTCTCTCTTTCTCTCTCTCTCAATCTAGGCTCCTTTTATCCATCCATCCATCCATCCATCCATCCATCCATCCATCCATCCATCCATCCATCCATCCATCCATCCATCCATCCATCCATCCATCCATCTATCTATCTATCTACCTATCTATCTATCTATCTATCTATAATTCTGCCTGTCCGCGTGTCTGTCTGTTCCTATACCTTCCCCACTCTATCTGTTTCTCCATGTATTTATTCTTAATACCTCTCTTCTATCTATTCATGTATTTGTTTATGGAGTGGTTATTTGTATGCGCTAATCTTATATATCTGTATATATATATATATATATATATATATATATATATATATATATATATATATATGTGTGTGGGGTTGTGTGTGCGTGTGTGTGTGCGTGCGTGTGTACGATCCAAAATCCACCTCCCCTCACTAGTTGCATCTATCAAAAGATGTCATCAAAAGTATATCATTTTAGGCCGTCAGATAACAACAAGATAACATCACCCCAAATCAGCCAGCCCGCTAATTAGACATTAATGACGATCCGGCCCTCGACAATAGCTTCCCCGCTAATTACCATCTGACCTTACGGCACTCGTACCTTCGGGAGGCCGGACCCTTTATGTCATAGTCTCTCCGTGGCTCTAGGTCGAGCCGCTTTGATGGCCGAAACGGCACACGACCAGTTTTATAATATGGTGAATATTTATAATTAAGAGACAATATGCAAACCTAATCATTGTTTGCCCGTTGTGCGTGTGTTGTTATTGTTATCGTTGTTGTTGTTGTTTTCGCGGTGGTGGACGAGTTGACTGGGCGTCATTCTGGATTAGGAGGATTCATTCTGGATTTGTAAATATATCCGTGTTATAGGCGAGGATAAATATCGGTGTTGCGTCGTGAGCGCGGTTTGTTTACACGCGTACTCCTACGCGCTGCTAGGTGAATAGTGCTAGCTACTAGCAGCGTACTGCACAGTTGGGATTGTCGTATGACAACCCGACACCAACACAACAACAGAATAAGAACAACAACAACAACGACGACCAGAACAGCATCTTCACTACCATCAGCAATAAGACGGGGAAGTATCTGGGTGTACCTGTGCGGCCGATAATTAGCGGGTTCGGTGCTAGTAAACAGCCAGTAGACAACTCGCTTACATTTACAGTTTATCCGTCCGCTAAGCTTATCGTATTCGGTTACGGGCCGTGGCGAGGCCTCGCGCGCACCGTCCTCTCCCCACCTCCGATGAAAGGCGAATGCAATCCGTTGCCGATGACCCCGCTGCGCCGCCCCCGAGATGGCCGACCAATCAGCGCCGGCCGATTCGCGCCGCGCCGGTCCCAGTGGGCATGCGTCCGGGCCGGCCGGTTTCCGATTGGCCGAGTGCAGCCGGCGGCCGCTGATTGGCCACGCCCACCTGGGCACGGCCGCTGCCCTCAGGGAGAATATGGTCTCCGGTCAAAACAAAGGGCCCGGCACTCGAGAGAATTACTGGATACTTGTCTGGCGATCTGGCTGACATAGGACATCTATACTCGACCGATATTCGCCGAATTCGACTTGGAAAACGCCGAAAGCAGCGAATACCAAAACTCAACGTCTCGACGAACCGGGGCCACCCGTGCCACTGTCCGCCTTCCAACGCCCGCCGCCCGAGCAGAATTCAACAAAATCTGACTTCTGACTTGGAACGAGGAAAAAAATAGTTCTTCCATTCGGCAGACGACCGGACAGAACTAGCGGGACACCCGAACCATTAATCACGCTGTTGGATCGTCCGCTTCGCGCCGAAGTTGAGTAAGCGATCTTTTCCTGTTCGGCGATCTCGCCGCGCTTACCCCATCCGCCAGGAGTCGCCGACATCACGTGGGAGGTTCCGAGGAATTGATTGGAAACTTATGAATGTGCTCGGCCGGGGTCAGCAAGCGTGCCGATAGCTCGTACGCTAGGTGGCGCCGTCCGCTGCTCGCCGACGCCGGCTATATAATAGTATTAGCGCCGGAAGTCCGTGTCCAGGGGATCGTAAGTCTAGATCCGGACGGGAGCATAGAGCGACGGCGAATCCTCGCGGCAAATCGTCCGTGTTCGGCGGTGTACGGTCAGGATATCGAGGAAAGCTTTTGAGATCGTCCCCAAGTCCCCGGCGCGGGACTCAAGTCGCGCGTTTTGTACAAATTTCAAGAGAAATTTGGGATTAAAGCTCTCTCCTACACTCTCCCTCCAATTCGCCCCCTGCCGATCCGCCTCTCGCTCGTTTTTGGTATCTCGCCGTGGATCGCTAAACTCGGCAGCGCGTGCACGAGGGATCACAGGATTTGACGGGCACGCCAGCCGCCGACGACTCGACGCCCCGCGGGGCATCAATAGCTGCCTGGGATTGTAAAGCGGCACCGATGTTCGGCATCCAGGAGTCGCTGCAGCCCCGTGGGCCGATGACAAACCTGAAGGAGGAACCCTCGGTGACGTCACAGCTGGGACCGGTCCGGAACTGGATGCAACCGTCGGTCGTTGATCAAGCTGCCGCCGCCAGGTATGTTGTACAATTAATAATAATAATAATAATAAAACCTACTATTCTTGTTATTTTTATTATTTCATCACCACTAATTTATCATTGTTCTATCATCATCATCAATATATATTCTACTGAGGGTCAATTAAATTTATTATCTTCGATGTATATCAATTCACTGTACGGATTTTCCGTCACCGGGGTCATGGAATCCTTCTAGGCTCTAGCGTGCCGGACAAGTTGAAGTTGTCATCGTCGGCGAATCCCGGCTAGATCCAGATAAACCGTCATTCCGCTCAATATGTAATTATTATTTCACCACCTTCTGGTGCCGCAAAAAAAGTATGTTTTGGAGGAGTGAAGTTCGGCGTCGATAATTGTCATATTTGTTTGTTGATTTTTAAAATGTGATAGTCTTTGTCAAAAAGGTATCTTGGTGAAAATATAATAAACACCATCCAGTCTTAGTACATGCAGAAAACTGGCCAGGTAATTGTTTGTAATTGTAAATATGGTTTTATTAGTTAAGTAGTCTTTCAGGATATATAATATATAAATATTTTTTATATATTATATATATATATAATAAATATATATATTCATAAACTATCCAAAAATTAACAATTACAGTAATTTTAGTGTTCAGGGGATCCTTTACAATTAAAGGATTTGTTTATATTCTCCATCAACTCAGCTGCCAGTCGGATAAACACAATAAATTGGCATAAACCTAATCCAAATTAAGCAATTACATTCTTATGAGTGGCCCGAGGGCAGCGCCATAAAATATAGACCCCCAGCCATCAAGACACTTCATTATATTCGATCAGCCTCTCCCCAACGTCAGTTAAACTTGATCTTTATTTTATGCACTACCTCATCTGTTACCAGAATATATATATATATATATAATTATAAAATTATATATATATTCCTGTGTTCTATATATTTCTGTATTACTTTATTTCCAGCGTCGCTGTGGGGCGCGCCCACTTTGAGAAGCAGCCGCCCAGTAACCTGAGAAAGAGTAATTTCTTTCACTTCGTGCTAGCTCTCTACGACAGACAAGGACAGCCAATAGAAGTTGAGCGGACGGCATTTATTGACTTCGTCGAGAAGGAACGGGTAAGCTATGAGGTCGCATCATCATCATCATCATCATCATCATTATCATCCCCGAGATTTTTGGTTATATATTCAGTTGACTGTAATGACGATGATAATAATAATATCATCATTATTAGTATTAATATTACGCTTTTGTTTTATTCTTGCGTTTAGTAGGGGTGGCTATATTTGAGAACATTGAAATCAATAATATATATATATATATATATATATATATATTTGTGTGTGTGTGTGTGTGTGTGTAGTGTGTGTTCTATTATAATTATTGACCTCTCTGGCCCCAATGTCTTGTCCGTCTACATGCCCGCCTACCTATTTGCCTACATCTTTTTGTGGCCGTCTCTCCAATCACTCCCCCCCCCCCCCCCCCAGGTTCATTAATCAATGTTGTTTGTGTGTTTATTAGGTTTCTTTACCCGGTTTCTAGTTCTGTTCATCGACTCTCACAATGTTACTAGAAAATCAGCACAACAACAACAATAACAACATCATCAACACCAACAATGGATGTTGTGTAATATGGCTACACTGTTTGTATGTGCGTGCCGGAGGGCATGCGTGTATGCGCGCGCTCTCTCTGTTTGTGGTCATATCTCTCATTGTGTGTGTATGTGTGTGATTTTCTGTGTTTGTATTTGTGTGTGTGTGTGTGTGTGTGTTCTCAGTGCTGACTCAGCAACTTCTTGTTACGTCTCTCGTTTTAACCCTCACCGCGTAGAAGTGAGTACAGCTGTCTTGACACCGACACCAGACTACTTGTCACCTTTTGACACATCAGCACCACAGACACTCAGGCCTTGGTGTTATCACTATGTCAGTGGTGGTGGGAGGAAGCATCCCCCCCTTCCAAATCCCCCCGCCCTAGTCTTGCGCTATGCTAGGCCATATCCCAGTGTGAGGATTTCTTTCTAAATTTGCCGCAGTCTAAGATAGTTAAAAGTGAATAAAGACGAAGACGCCATGTTGTTTTCATTTTTCTATCACATTTTTCAATCTGGTAAGCGCCATTTTTCGAGCGCATGTCCAATCCAGACGAGCTGTACCGATTGGTCACGCCTCATTGGCTGCGATTGATCCAGACACTCATATCAGCGCTAATTATGTCCAGGACATGATGTAAGGCTTTTTCCTCCGCACCGCCCGTTGGTTCGGCATGTTCAGGATCCCGACTTAACGTTAGCGCCTATCAGTCTCTGGATGGCGCGATTCCGGATTTGTTTATTTTGCTCGGCGCTGGGACAGCAAGTGATCCTGGGCCTGTACTTAGCAGGGGGCGGGCCTTAATAACACAACCACTTAACTATCCAGAATACTATCCGGGCCTCCTAGAGCGGTCGTTCCTGGATCAGGTGTTAACAAGATCTGGACACACCACTCACCTGTCAAATTAGTGGCACTATCTGTGTCGGGAATTAGTCAACCTGACAGAGTGAGAGGAGCGCTTTTGTAACCTGCCGCCTCAACCACCTGTATATTGCTAATTACCGGTATACTTATAATTCACTAACTCACTCACTCACCTATTCAGCCAATCAATCAGTTGTGCAACTACTAATTCATTCATTCAATCACTCATTGTTTTTTTTCCTTTTCTTACAGGAACCAGAAAACCAAAAAACAAACAATGGGATTCATTATAGGCTACAATTATTATACGCCAATGGTAAGTGATGCCATAAATTAGATCTATTTTAGAGATATCTATTCACATGACTGCGTATCCATATTCGTAACGTGTACTTGTTTAAAAAAACAAAAACCCACCAAAATCCCCACAAAACATCGCTTTTCGGCGTCTTTTCGTTTGATGCCATTACAGTTCCTGGTCTCTTTTGATGTAGTGTCGGTGATCCTAGGGAACAAAACCACCATTTCCTCCGCCATTTGACATCCGTCAATGGTTTTTAATTATTCTTAAGGGTCAATTGAACTCGATTACGAATGTACTCCCGTTCAAAGCTCGGCAAGGTGTACGTTCGGACACTTCGGGGCCGATTTCTTCGGTGGCCGATCATTAAACGCGCCTTCCGCGGCCGTCAGTGCCCGGGGGGTTGAGGGGGGGGGGGTGGAGGAGGAGGAGGGGCCGTTGTTGGCTCGACCTTTGACCCGGCTTATAATGCTAGCGCCACGTGGTCGTTTTTAGGAAGGAGGTGTCCATTCGTGACTGGGTATTATCGTAGCCCGTGTTCGTATCACGACTTATTAAGTTATTGCCGACGGCCCTTCTATAGCCGAGCGGGCCACTCTAGCCGGAAGTCGCGTGTCTGGTCGGCCATGACACCTGCCTCACAACGCCCTCTAACGATTAATAGACAAAATAATGTGATTTGTCCGGTTAATAGCGCCTAAGGATCACTTCGCCGATGGAAGCATATCTGTTGATTGCCAAAATTTCACGTCCCGCACCGAACAGAGTTGAAATAATCTAATAGTTAACAGGATTGTGACTAAAATGAGAAACTAACACCAATAATTTAATATTATTAATTGATAATTTTAAATGACTTAAGTATATAAATTTCCAGGAGAAATATTTATTTCTCCGCCGATAATCGTATTAAGGCAGATAATGCGTGTTTATTATTCCTGTTCGGGAATAAGCTTAAATTTTCGTTGGAACCGGTCACCGCCATTTATAAGCCAGTGTCAAGACGGATTTGGCGTTCCGTGTGCCGATCAGAATGGACGCCAGTTGGCCGCGGGCACAAAACAAACCCCCGTCGGTCGTGTATTTTGTTCTAAATGCAGTCATTACGAAGTGGAGCATAAAGGGATCGAAAATCGGGTGGTAATTACCAATTCCGGACGATCCGAAACGCCGAGCGGGCTTTGAAGGCAGACGATCGTGTTCGCTCGTTTGGAGCGCCATAACCCCGCCAAGCCATCTGGCGGGAAGTTTCCGCGCGTTAACTCACACTGCGCGCAGACGACATCGAATTCGTGGCGACGTCTGCTCGATAATTCTGTCCCGTTGTTGACTTCTGGTGAAGACAAGTGGCTCGTTTTTTCCCCTTTAAATGATTGTGCTTTAATGCACAAACACATATATGCTTGCATAAGCATAATTATAGTCTTACCTGACGTGCTTATTAATTGGCTTCCCCCATCATGCCCTCTTTTGATCCATATTTATAAACTCGTCTGCAACGATTCAAATGTCGAAAATTAATTGTGATCTTTCAAAATTTGCCACAGTCAAGGATATTTAAAACGCGAATAAAGACAAAGACGCTATTTGTAGGCCCATGCACGCGCTGGCGCATTCACGCGCCATTCTATGAATGCTTCTTGATCACAGAGAGTAAGGCCCGATGAAATTTATGTAGACGTCATTTGCCAATGTTCCACTCATATTCTCATGCCTCATAAGCGGCATTTTGTCTCGCCTATACGATGACTTTTGTAAAAACAAAGCCTTTGCTCGCGTGGCTGTGCCATTCCGTCCCCCGTTTCTCTGTCCGTCCGTCCGTCTGCCTGTCTATCTATCTGTCTGTGTCAATGCATCGCTCCCTCTTGCTACAGAAATCCCCCATAATGCCGTACGCGACCTGAATGTGTTACCACTTCCTGCGTTCCCACCGGAAGCGGGGATTCTCCAGAAGACAATATGGGACGCATCGGGGGCAAATCCAAAGCGAATAGGGTTAAAGGGAGGAACACCGAGCACCGACTAGCGGCCGACATATGCTATTACGCTATCCACCACCGATATTAGAGATAACCGACTGAAAGACGCATCTCGTCCATTTCCTGTCAGATTGATTCTTGATTGATTCCCGATTGGATCTTATTATGCTTTCTTTTTTTATTTTCAGGTGTCAGACAAGAACAGGATCTCTATGTTAGACTTATCGACTCCGTCTCTAAACAAGTAAGACAAGTTCATATTTGTTTTATTTATAATAATCAAACTTGCCACCGGGGCTTACCAGGGTCGTCCTTGGGAAGAACGGGGAGGGTCCGGGAATACTTAGTCAGTTTGTGGCCCCAGAACCCTTTCCTGTGTGTGTGTGTGTGTGTGTGTATTTGCGTGTGCGTGTATGTATGTGTGTGTTATGTAATGTTTCGATTGACTATCACACATTGAAGACCATCTTTAGGGGAGAGTCCGGGGTATGGGGGTAATGCCGACACAGCGACGCCCTTAAAAACATACCAGTAGATGTAATGCCAGCCATAGCTGAAGCCTCTTTAAACGTGGGGAACAGGAAATTGCTCTGGTACCCAAAACAATATTATTATTATTAACTTTAACTGGGGTCTATAGGAGCTCATCGTGTCATAATGATCTCTCGGATTAGCATGGGGACCCAGTCTTCCCAGGATGCCTCACTGTCGAAGTCAACGGAGTCGAGTCGAGCGGCGTTTGAGAGCAGCACTCGACACGAGTGTCCCTTCTCTTTGTCTAGATTATCGCAGAGACAAGATAACAACAAACGACTGGGTGTCATCTTCGAATGCTAAGTGCTACTCACACGCGCTGGCGCACGCTCGGCCACTCAGAGTCGCCAGTATAACGCCGTTATTATAGGCCATTGTTAATGGCACTCGACCAATGGGTACAAGTTACGGGAACGTGAGGGAAATATTTAGTGGACTATTGGCCGACTTTTGCGGATTATCTCTCTCCTCCCCCCCCCCTCTCTCTCTACCTACCTACCTACCTACCTACCCCCTCTCTCTCCACCTACTTCCCTCTCTCCCTCCCAGCCCCCCTCTCTTCTCTTTTTATATATATATATATATATATATATATATATATAGAGAGAGAGAGAGAGAGAGAGAGTAGTTCTATCTATGTCTCTATCCCTTCCGACACACAATCCATACATCCTCCACTCCGTCTGATTCTCTGTCTGTGTGTCTGTGCTTGCCTGTCTGTCTGTCTGTCTGTCTGTCTACTTGTCGGACCCGATAACTCCACGCTGTTTAGTACCATAACCATGTCCTAGGTGTCGCAACGACCCGGACGCGATCATATTTCTTCGGCGGCCATATTGCTACCGGGAACTTCGTCTCGGTCGTCATGGCAACCTCCACCCATCATGGCAACGGCGTCCCACGTGACCCAACACCATGTCCGGAATCCCTAGCCAGCTCGCTAGCTGGTACCGAGGTGTTTATCGGCCGGGGCCTCTCCCCCGGGAAGACCTACCCGGAATATTTAGCCACGACTGGCTTGATTTAGGGTCCCCCGGGGAGCAAAATATTCCCGGCCATTGTACCCGGAGAGCTGTTCTGACGGTTTTGTGTTTTTGCCGACAACAAACTACACAGTTATTGGTTCTGGGGAACTTCATGGCGAGTGAGTGAGTGAGTGAGTGAGTGAGTGAGTGAGTGAGTGAGTGAGTGAGTGAGTGAGTGAGTGAGTGAGTGAGTGAGTGAGTGAGTGAGTGAGTGAGTGAGTGAGTGAGTGAGTGAGTGAGTGAGTGAGTGAGTGAGTGAGTGAGTGAGTGAGTGAGTGAGTGAGTGAGTGAGTGAGTGAGTGAGTGAGTGAGTGAGTGAGTGAGTGAGTGAGTGAGTGAGTGAGTGAGTGAGTGAGTGCACGTTGACCTAGAAGGTGATTTAGAGGCGCTTCTATTTTGTACGATCGACCAACAGCTTGGGTCCAGAAAAGTAACCTTTGACCGACTCCGGTACGATGTTGGTGAGTGAGAGGGGGGGGGGGGTTGACAGACAGAGAAACAGACAGACAGATAGACAGATTCTCGGATGGTATCATTTAACAATCACGACATATGGCCACTGCGTGATTGCCCAGTGCGCGTGCGACAATGAGCGTAGCTGTGACGTCACTGAAACGTAATTAAGTCACGTGGCGTCTACGGTGTGGGTGACCGATACTACTTGTACGCGCTGAGTTGGGTGGCGATCCGTGACGTCATCGACTCCTTTCGAATGCAATCTTAATGGCGATCTTGTAACGACGTGTACGAATCTGTGTATTTTTTTGTTGGTAAGAATGCATCCTAACACGTAATTGTGTGTGTGTGCGCGCGCATGTTTTAAAAGTAGGGAGAAAGCACTGACACAGAGAATCGTGAATCATAAAAATCTAGATATGCGACTTCTCATGGGGTGAATTTTGTACACATGTTTGCGTTTAAGCATGTCTGTCTATCTGACGTATATATATATATATATATATATATATATATATATATATATATATATATATATATATATAATACACACACACACATGTATGCACCACACTATACTCATATGTGTATATGTATGTGTGTATATATCATATATATGTCATATATATATATATATATATATATATATATATATATATATATATATATTCCCACCCGCTTACCATACGGCCTGTGTAATGGAGGAAGGCATAATTTTCACTGATGACTCCTGGCCAAACAATAGCTAACAGATTTGTGGGCGGGTGCCGTCCAGCCCTCGGGGTTGGTGGGGGGTGCTGTGAGAGAACGAGCCCCACCAGTTTCGATGGATAGGGTGAGGTGGACGGGGTGTGTTTCTCACAGAGAGGGACCACTGTACTATTGTCCGCCCAGTTTTCCGGACAGACATATCTATCTATCTGGTGGATAAGTGCCCAGAAACATCGACCCCTACCAAGATAAAGTCAGTGTTTTCGTCGACGTTTCACTCAGCCATCGAACGTTAATTACCGACACGATGCTCCAGTGCTGTCCCCGTATTTGTCCCCCCCCCCTCTCTCTCTCTCTCAGTTCGGCTCGACTCGGCTCGGACGGAACTCTCCGAACTGAAGCGAGCGCCTTAATAGTCTGTGAATGGGTTATTTCTGCTTAGTTTGGCCACCAGATGGACGGTCGGAATAGAATTAGATAGCTTACACACGAGCTCGGTAATTATTTCGCTTCGAGGCAAGTGCTGGGGTGTCGGGAGGTAGCGCCTTCCCTCGCGCTCAAACGTTCTGCCCCCGGGGGTAGCCGTGCTCAGGAATACGGCCGGCTGGACGGTGGGTGCTGGCTGCCGACGGTGGTGGGAAATATTAACCGCCGGTAGGTGGGTGATTCGGTGGGTGGGTGGATGTTGGCCTGGTGGTCGAGTTCTGAAATGCCTAGAGCGATCGACACAAATTAGCTAGCACTTATCGTGCTCGGCGTAAAACGTAGCCGGTGATTAAAGTTTGCATCGCCAACTGGTCAAACACCTGTTACACACACCAACACACACACACACACACACACACACACACACACACACACACACACACACACACACACACACACACACACACACACACACACACACAACACACACACACACACACCAAAAGGGACATCCACTTCCGAAATAGGGGAAAAAATTTCGGTCGGAAAAGTCTACTTTTCATTGCCCCTGAGCGATAATATACGACAGTAGTCTCGCAAATGCATCAGCGGTCGTAAGGCGTGGTTCGATCACCTCCGGGGAACCGATAGATAGATAGAAGTGGCGGTTTTGATAATAAAATACATACTAGATGGTAAAATGCTTGGCGCCCATCAGAAGTTGGCCACTGCTGTTGACCGACACCGTTGCCGCTGGGCGAAAATAGAGGGTCGAATTGAACAGCTGTCGGGATATTTCGACGACCCGTCGCCAGAGATCATATAATTTAATGACTAGAATGAATGGCTCAGATGAATGTTATTGAGTTCTCAAATTGATCTCAATATGAAAAACCTATATATATATATATATATATATATATATATATATATATATATATATATATATATATATATATATATATACTTTATATTTTTTAACAGGCCATTGTATACGAAGGGCAAGATAAAAATCCAGAAATGTGCCGAGTGTTGTTAACACATGAGATTATGTGCAGGTAAGATAAGCAATCATAGAAATAATTCTATCTATTCCCCTCTCTCCCTCTGTGTTGTGTTTCTATGTGTGTGTGCAGTTTTGAAAATCTACACCATATGGATGATTCCTCAGTTCATTAATCTTCGCATTTAAACACGAACGTACGTGCATTTTCCGGTATTCAAATGCCGAAAAACGCCACCCGTAATTCTAATCTCTGTCTCCTCCATTTTTCAGTCGATGTTGTGATAAGAAAAGCTGCGGAAACCGAAACGAGACGCCATCAGATCCCGTAATAATAGACAGGTCAGTGGAAGAAACGTTCTTCTTCTTTATTTCTTTATTTTCGAACAAGAATTGGGTCGATTTTTTTTCAGCCATGCAAGAAGACCTCCCTCACCATGTTGCCGAAGTATACACGATACCGTTCGCTACTGGCTTGTTTGTGTACCTCCCACATTCCCCCCCCACATTCAACCAGTACAACCGCCTCCCCCCCCCAACATCCACTCTATCCGATCACTTCCGGGTACGAACTATGGCTTTCAATTTGTTTCGTCCCTGTCCCTCTCGAATTTGGAATATTTCTCTCGTCGGCTGCCGATGTCCGCTCCACTTTTCGTCTCCCGTCGTCGCCATTACGTGCCGCGGACGGAGAGAGAGAGAGAGAGAGAGATAGCGGCGCTGAAAATACGAATTCGACTCCGCCGAAACAACGAAACGGAAGAGTGACATTTGGCAGACGATAATTGGTGCTTGAGTCGGGAGAAAATTGGCCGGATCGAATAACGCGTTCACCATGGCGACGTCCAGAGGGTGCTGCGATCGGTGGGCGGACGGGGAGGGGTGGGAGCGGGGGAAATACCACCCCCACTCTCACCCGCTCATCCAAGATGGGGTCCTCGGTTGGTCACGTGTAACCGTATCCGCGAGCTTAGGATGATAAGACGATTAGAGCGCTCCGATTGGCCGGCGATTGAATTTCATTGAATAAAGTGGCCCGCTTAGGGGGCGCTGCTGCTGGTACGCGGTTTGCTGAACTAGGTGGCGCGCGCGCGCGTGCGCGAGGCCTCGTCGGATTACGAGTCGCCGGTGTAAATCCGGGATCGGGTTGGCCGGAACAGAGTATAAGTCGGTGGCTTTTGTCTGCGCGGTTTTGATTCAATTTCGGTTCCTAGCTCACATCACGTGACAGCTCCATCCATTGTGAAACATGGCCGTCATTGTCCGCCGTCATGATGGACCGCGTGCATCAGTCACGTGACCGGCCAGTTAGAAAATAACGGCCGTTAACCTCGCCTCGTGGATCTGCTTCACGCCAGTAATGAGCTGTAGGAGCTCCCCACCTCCGCCTTCGCCTCATCTTTTTCCTCATCCCGAAGTTCATCCTCACTCTCAACCTCACTCTAATCCTCAATCCCATTTCTCTCACCCTTACCGACAACCCTTTATTCCCCTCTCAAACACACGAACACACACGCATGCACGCGCGTACACACGCAAACCCGAACGTAGATGCCACCTGGTGGCTGGTATAAACTACTATCGGTGATCTGGTTTTATCGGACTTCGTGCCTCGTCACACCGATAACTGATTCTCTGCCATCACTGCCAGGTGGCAGCACCGATCCTACACGTCCTCTTATTGGGACGGTTGGACGATTAAACCGCCATTGTTGCTCTGATGGTTTCAGTGTTGTAATATATATATATATATATATATATATATATATATATATATATAATCATCATCATCATCTTCATCAAAACAAGACAGTGCTAAACTATCTCTATCAATTATACACCACTCATATTTATTCGAATAATGCCCCCCCCCTCCTCTGGATCCGTTATTGAAATACGTTCCTGACGATCCATAAATAAAATATATCCAAATCCGGAGCAATAACAATATCCGAAATCCGTTTTAGATGTCCATGTAGATCCATAACAAATTCGGCAGATGTTTGTTTCGTTATATGTTTATGTATTTGTTTGTTGGAAATATTATTTTCTGGTGGTGTATTATATAATGTTATGAATATGCAAATATCTTGACGCCATTTTGTGTATTGAATAATGTTTATTCAAGGAGAAGAGTCGCGTAGAATAAGTTCATTGTGTTTCTGTTTCAGAAAATATCATGTATTTGGGGAGTTCAAATCTATAAACAATAAGCGTCTTAAGAATTTTCTAGTTTCTAGATCGTCTGCTCCGTGCCAGATCTTCTTTCCACAACATGCCGCCATTCTGTCTAAGCGTAAATTAAACATAACCTAATAACATTAGCACGTGGTTGTGTGTGCGTGTACGTGCGTGCGTGAGTGGATGAGTGAGTGGGGGTGGGTGGGTGTGCTTTACACGTAGACGCATCGCACTCAATGCATATCTATACCCGCAGTCGTTAATGGCCGCAATATGGCCAACCATTAGGTGGCAGCGGTAAGTCTCGTCGAGTCTCGAGAGCATGACACGTGCCGAGGCTTGGTCACGAGGCCAGGCGCCATGTTTTATTCATGTCAGTACACACAGAGAGGACAGACATTACTCGGTTATGTCCGCCCGGACATCCGAGTCTGCGCACAGGATCAACACCACACCACGTGACTGTGTAAACACCGGACACGTAACATCCGCTTCCGGCGCTTAGCGGATTTGCCGACGTATCGTGGCTTGGTTTGTTTCGGACGAGTGTCACGTGGTGAAGTCTCGTCTTATGCTCTTACTACGTGAGGGCTCAGGAATTCATTTGTTGATGTGTGTGTGTGTTTGTGTGTGTGTTTGGCAGTGGGCTAAGAAGCACTGGCACAAGGAATCTGATATGGCGCTAGTCAGTGTTAATATTAGTCTAGAAACAGCTTCATGTAGAAGATTCTTCGGGGTGATGGGAGGGATGGGGGTTGAACGTTCAGGCTTTAATATTGGAATGTTCTTTAATATTATGATATACACTATCCCGTTCAAGGACTCCGAAATCTCACAGTCAACACACACACACACACACACACACACATACACACACACACACACGCACGCACACGCACACACACACACACACACTATGACACACACCGAAGCGATGACAACATCAGGAATGCCACCCTTTATCACCGCACCATGTCTTTGTCGACACTTCCCACTTTTATCGTACTGTCTAGATGACGCGGCCTCGTCTTTATCTGGGTCAGGTATCTGGGTCGGGTTCGGGGTGGGTCAAGGAATGAGGAGCACGAGGCAGATATTAACGCGATAACGAGCAGGCAAGAGAAATTGAAGTAGTTTTTGATGCTGGCCGTGTTGGTGTTTGGGTCACACCCAGGGCCACTCCGGCCCCCAGCCAGCTCGTCCAGTTTTACTCAGCGATGCTCGGTGATACCGATAGAGGGTCGATGTTAGCCGACCTTTCCCGAGTGCTAGTTGATGTACACCGAATATTGCCGAATAGCCTACAATATATATCTGACATTGACAGCGCATCGGATGAAGTACGCTGAAAGTTGGCAAGCGTCATCTGCGGTAGATATTTATTGTTCGAGATTCTTGTAAATTAGAGTTTAACATCGTCGGTTTGTATCTTCAATATTGATAAAACTGGTTCCTTATAATAGTTCGTCGCTAGAATACAGCTCTCCGTCCTGTACACTTATTCTATACACCTGTCTGTCGTGTTGTACAGCTCCCTACTCCAGGTATTTGATTTTATGAACGAGTCTCCAGTGTAGTCCCTTGGCTTTATACAGTTGTTTCTGGCAGTTCCCTGGTGTTGTACTGTTCCCTAGACTAGTTTCCGGGTGTTACACAGTTCCCTAGCCTAGTTCCCCGATGTTATGCGGTTCCCTGGTGCAGTACAATTGTCTTTGGAGGATCTGTACAGTTCCCCCGTTGTCGTTCCCCGATGCTATGTACACTTGTCGTTGGTAGTTCCACAGTGTTATATGGTTCCCAATTGTCGTTCCCCAGCGCTCCATATCAATCAGAAGGCACTGCGCTAGGTCTCTATGAGACAATCGTGGCTCATCCCATTACCAGAGCACACACAGAGAGTTAATCACCGTTTACGGGCTGCCGGGGGTATGGCCGACCCGAGGGGCCGAGAAAACCAAACGACCCACCCACCCCAAACACGCCGTCATCGGCGCCTCGGGGCCACATCCAGCCGTCGGCCCGTCCCATGGGTTACACTGTATTAACCCCGGCTTGTGCGCCCTGCCCCGGGGCCAGTCCGGCCCACGCCCCGAATCGTCCTCCCAATCTTGGCGACGTAAACGCTGCTGCACGGCTCTCGCCCCAGCTTATGACGGGCATTCGAGAGCCGGGAAGCTCCGGGCCTCATAATACTTATTAATATGTCTACGGAGCGCCATTAAGTTGTCAGCGTCTAGGGACCGGCGTTCGATTGTTGCCAAGCACAAAAGTCGAACAAGCAATTTCTAGTGTCGTATCCCGAGAGGGCCAGGCGCCGAGACAGGCGAATTATTAGAGAAAATTAGCTTCTCCGTGTGCGACTTTTATCAGAGGCGAAGAGCCCGGTACGGCTTGGCCGCCACCGCCTCGTAACCGGAGACATTCGGGATGTGCCCGCTACGGAGAGAGAGTATTGCCTTACCGGATGGGACGGCGTATTGCGAGAGCGCTTTGTTTATGTGTCGACTCGGCATAAACATCGTCGCTGGTGACTCCCCCACTTGTTGACATCGCGCTATATGGAACTGGGCAATGACGTGAAGAATATGGCTATGATATCTAAAGAATTATATATATATATATATATATATATATATATATATATATATATATTGATATGACTACTTGTAATATTAGACCAGCAAAGCCAGTTCTTTATATAGCGATGTCAACCTTGCTTAGACGATTACCTACATCTAAAGGGCATATGAGATGACACACACACACATACACACGCACACGCACACACACACCCAGAGAGAGAGAGAGAGAGAGAGAGACAGCTGGCTTCTCTTCCATTACATAACCGACATTTTAGCAATGGTCACCCATCCCCGTCTGGCGCTAGTCACGTGCCGGGGTCAGTAATGGCTGTTATATTGGCAGGCGCTTCCGACGGGCGGCAGAAGCGCATTTCCGGTTGCCGGTCGCCATTGTACTTTGATGTCCGGTCATTTCTCGCCTTTCGCCGGGCGGAGGGGAAATTGTGTGAATTAATACATCAACTCTCTCCGGCAAAATACTTGATCAGGAACGGCCTGATTGAGGGCCGAACTGGCCACTAGGTGGCGTTAGGGCGGCGGCGAAATCTACTTAGGCCATCCGCCATTGAGATGATTTTATGTCAGCCCGACGATGATTATGGCCGCCATATGCGCCGATGGGGGCGTCACGTGGACGTCACATGGTACAAGCACCGAATTAACGGCGGCGCGCTGGCTAAGTGGAAAATGGCCGCCAACCGATTCGTTCTGGATATTGTCAATATGGCGTCGATATGAACCGGCCGACGATCCGGGCAAGCGGCCGTAATGCGCCGCTATCACGTGACTTCCGCATCGGCGCGCATCTATCTTGGTTAGCGTACGACTAAACGCAATTACGAGCCGCCATTGTTGTTTTGGTCTCGGCGTTTCTCGCTTGACATCGGCCGTTTGTTTGAAGGTTTCTCGGCCGCGACCGTCCTCATCCGGGCGTCGCCGCTGCCATTGCTGGCCTAGATTCCGAGCCACCATCTTGTCTCTCTCTCTCTCTCTCTCTCTCTCTCTCTCTCTCTCTCTCTCTCTCCAACCGATCGAATCGGACGTCATCGGCATCCGGGCATCAGGTGACCGCGCTAATTGTTTCATGCATAGTAAAGCACTCTATGGCGGCGGACTGAATCATCCTACGTATCGAGTGAACGGAATGCGCAGGCGCCGGATCTCATTCGATGAAAGCGCGCGCCCAGAGACGCGTCGCCTGGCGGCGTAATCGCGAACCAAATGCAGTTTCGGTGTCCGCGTCCAATTTCGGCCATTTTCTTCCAGGAGGCGGCGATCTAGAGCGACAGTGTCGCCATCTATGCCGGGTTCCATTCAATTACCGAAGACGGCGATAGATAAACCGCGCGCCACCGATAGCGATGTGTCGGCAAGAACGGAAACGTCGCTTATATCGGCAACGCCGCTAGAGTGCTCCGTCGCGTACCGGAAGCGGCTACATTCGGCGCGCGACCGGAAGCGCGTGGTCGGTGACCAACGGTTCAATAAGGCCGGTCGCAGTTGTCAGAGTGAATTTATTTTACGTCACTAGTCACGTGCCCTGAATGTGGGGTAGCAAGATTCTATTCGATAGACATGTGGCTTATAGCAAGACAGACAGACACAAAGACAAATACTTATTTACAATACGAAAATGGTAGTCTAATAATTTTTGTATTATCATTTATGATACAAGAAATGTTTTAATACCAGTGTGTCACGTGTTTATGAGCTCTAGTGACGTAATTCACTGGTCAATCTGTCACAAACTAAATCTCTATATAATGTGTGTGTGTGTGTGTGTGTGAGTATAATATATATATATATATGTGTGTGTGTGTGTGTGTGTGTGGCTTCTATGGGGGGGTTATCACAGACCATGTACATTCAGTATCCCAGACGAGAAGCATCGCTGAACGTACATATTAATGTCATGGCGCCTTCAGCGTCCAACCTCTAGCCATCTCGCCTTCTATCCTCGACGGACGCCTTACAGCGCCAGGATTGTCGAGAAATATGGGTCTTTAAACGTTCCACAATGTGTCCAGTGTTATCCGGAACGATCTTAAAGGTGGTCGGCCCCCGATCCGGAGGCGATGTGTGCGCATGGGCCGGCTAGGAAGAGGTGTGGGATGTCGGGAAAGGAAAATGGCCGCCCGGGACTCATCGTTGGATCGTTGAGGGGCCCCGACTAGCTGATCGGAGCGACAGTGAGAGAGAGGGAGAGAGTGTTTGTAATTCTATCAGTACATGGTACAAGTGAGTAGTGGCAGTCTCTCTCTCTCTCTCTCCCTCTCTCTCTCTTTCGCTCTCTCTCTCTCTGTGTGTGTGTGTGTGTCCTGTTCTGTCTGTCTGTCTCTGTGTACAGAGCGCTGGTGTGTACCGGGGGTTGTGTAAATGGGGACTTGGGAACCGGCGAATAAAGACGGCGTTGATCTAATTCTGCCCGAGACCGGGCCGCTTTCGACACCGACGGGGCGTGCTCCCGAGGGTCATGGGACATTCGTGGGATATCTATCTATTTCTCTCTCTTTCTCTCTCTCTCTTCTCTCTCTCTCTCTCTCTCTCTCTCTCTCTCTGTGTGTGTGTGTGTGTGTGTGTGTGTGTGTGTGTGTGTGTGTGTGGTGTGTGTGTGTGTGTGTGTGAATGTGGTTTAGTGGAAAGTGAAATAGCAAATAGAATAATAACAAACCACGCATGCACTATATGGACGGTTCATCAGGGGCTAATGTCTAATCTGCAATGTTTTTTTTCTTCTGGTGGAGTGGCTCTGACGATTGGGAAAGTATGTCTGTTAGTTATATTCGCACTTGCACCTATTATTTAGTATTTCAAACCGGTATATTTTATACATTTATCTATCTAGCCGATAACTTGCATAAGTAGGACGAAGGCCAGGGTGCCGACCCAGATTTTCCTAAAATACCTGACATATATCTGTCTTAAAAATTTCCATACACCGAATCAAGCCCCCCCCCCTGGCGTTGGGGACATTTTTGGTCAACTTTCGGCGACTGACCACTTTTACGTCACCGATAGAGCTCTCCTCCATCCGGTCAGATATAGGGGCCCCGACCGATATCGCGGCCTTTGACCAATTTTCTGGGTCGGGTTAAAGAGAAGGTCTGCCGATTCTGACGGGGGCGACGTCTTGGGGGACCTGGAAAAGTCGAGGTCTGTCAAGCACGCTTCCTGTTCTCGCTAGTATGGCTGACAGTTTGGCTGGTGGGCGATAAATAAGTCGAGGGATCGCGTTTGGTAGCTACGTGTAGTGACGGGGTCGCCCCGCGGGTGTTGGGGCAGGGCGATGCGGTCCCCAACCTCATCAAGCAGCCCGCACCCTACACCTACCCGCCGGGATCGCTCGGTCGACATCTCCCGACCTTAACCGAACGCCGCCGATGTTGTTTATCGGCGATCCGGACTCAATCTCGCCAATTCGCGCTCCGATGCATCAATTCACGTGATCGGTGGCGAGAACGGGGCGTCGTTTGTCTTGGAATTCCCAGATCGCGTCTCGGTGCTCGCTCCCGCTGACGTATTCGTCATCGGCTTCCGGCTTAATGTCGTATCGGCGAGCTTAATGTCGATAGTCTAGCACGTGACTGCGGTATACGATGATACCGGAAGTGTCTTAGCGATCTGCGCACATGTCTGGCGGCCGCGATTCAGCCAGTGAGACGCTGTGTGTGCGTATGTGTGTGCGTGCGTGCTTGAACTCGCCAACCGGAAGTGATCACGGGATTCTTTGAGCGGCGGCGATGACGAAAATACGGCGATCGTAAATTTACAGGCTTGGTCAGGTGATGAATGCCTGGACGTTGGTTATGCCTCCCGAGAGGGGGCGCCGCTGGCTGGCCCGTCCCGGAAGCGGATAAGCGCGTACCGTCGTCGCGACGACGGGCGCCGGTCGCGGGTCGCTGACTTCCGGTCGGCGAGTTGCCTTCTTATGAGGCCCCGGAATCGATAACTTAGTCGAGCGTCTTCCGTTCGGCGGCCGACGAAAAAGCGATGTCTTCGTGAAAGATCACCTCATCAGCCGCTACTTAATGGCCACGTCGGCGTGACCCTCCCGTCCTTCTAAACAGCGCCCAGTCAGCCAGGGAAGGTCGAGTTCGGGATCACGATCCATTGTCCGCCGGATAAGAGCGGCGTTCCGGATAGCGAAGAGAGGTGTTTGATGGGGGGGGGGGTTGACGTTCGATGTCCGAACTGGGCGAAATGTGACAGGAATCGGTGAGTGGGTTAGCTAGATCGGTGGCTTGGGTGAGGGGAATCGTGGGTTGGGTGGGGAGAATCGGTGAGTGTTGAGCTTGTTACCGGTACACTTTTCCACAGATCACGCTCGCACCATGAAAATATGTAATACACCCTGTTATAGAAATTTCTCTCTCTCTCTCTCTCTCTCTCTCTCTCTCTTATATATATATATATATATATATATATATATATATATATATATATATATATAAGTGTGTGTACGTGCGTGTGTGGGCGCGTGCGTGTTATCTTAGTTTATATGCCATGCGCTATTTTCCACTCTTGTCTAGAATTCTCGAGAGCGATGAGAACTCTCGCTAGCGTGTATATAGAATTGTAGAGACGGCGTTTCGCATTTTAGACGGTGTCTAGAATTCTAGACAACAGTCTTTTTAATTCAGAACAGAGTCTATAGATTCTTCACCAGTCGGTGTATAGAATTCCTAGCGCCGTTTAGAATCCTGGCTGCTGTATCGGCTTAATTACCGTTCTACCCGTCAGCTGACACCGGCACTGATGACGTAATATCGTCGGTCGGTTCATTCCGGTCGGTTGCCACTCCGATGTAGATGGGGAGCGCCTTTCCAAACCGGGGTCACGCGACTCGCCGCGCATCGGCGCGAAGTGGCCCCGATCGCTTCCGGTTGATTTCCGCCCGCGGCCCGACTAGTTTGCTGGTCGCCGAAATTGTGTAAGAGGCGAAATCGTCCGGAAAGGGTTCCGCCGGCGTCCCGCAATAAAAGGTGGCTAACATGACGTCAGCGGAGACCAGGTGTCCTGGATGAGCATCCTCTGGGAATCATCTCCTAGTCGCGTGAACAAATGAAAATTGGTTCCGCTCCGAAATGTCGACATCCAATCTGGAAAAATTAAGCTTCGTTAAAGAAATGTTATACTTCCAATTGCGGGTGCCGCTTAAACAGCACCCCCCACTCCAACTCGACCCCGTTTGGTCTCTCCCACTTATATCTATCTATTTACCTATCTATCTATCTATTGTGTGCGTGCGTGTGTGAAAATATTTCTGTCTATCTATGTATCCATCACTGTATATTGAAAAATCTCTAAACCTGGCAGTGTCATAGTAAAAATGTACATCTTTTTTTCGGTAACTTCACGCCCCTCCCCCGTCTGTCAATTTAATCCTCATCACCCCCACCGTCCCCCCCCGGTTTGTTTATGCGTCCAATTTTTTGACTATCCGCTTCCTTAACGAATATTATTGGGAGAGAGATCCGGCGTAACGGAGATCAGCGCCTCTTCCATCCGGGCGACAGACAACACCCCGACGGCGGCCGGGACGGGACGTCCGCCCCGATCCAGAGACTCGGCAGTTCGCCAATATTTCGATTGCACTCCGGATCGAATTCGCGCCGCCCCGAACGAACACGGCCCCAGCTCCGGTTTACGAACGATCGGCCGACACTTCGTCACTCCCGGATCTCCTCTTACCGGACAATGCCGAGTGTAAGCTCACGGACTAAGACAAACACACCGAGGCGCCTCTACTCGGCGTGCCCGTGCGTTAACTCAGACCACATGCCGCCGAGTAATCCGACCCGTCCGACAACTGGCTTACATTCTCGGCCGCTATCTCATCGGCGAAAGTTTTCGCCTCGGATTTCCGGAGATGATCCGTGTTCAAAGCATGACGCCCGGTTGGCGCCATATTCCGGATCGGGGCGTTACGGTCGTAGAACGCCCCGGTAGTCGGGTGTGGGACTCACCGTCTCCTCCTGGGTACACCCCCTCCTCCGATCCGGGTCGGCGCTGGTTCGGGGCGAATCTCAAATCGAATCCGGAATCTGGTTGATTGACCCCGGAGACGGATCCAGCCCTATACACCATGTTTGGACATCGGGAGTGAAGGCGCTCGTTAATTTAAAGCTGATAGAACCTCCAAACGTTCATTGTATAATCAGTACTTTGACTCAATCTGGATGTTACTTCGGATAAAAGGGCATTTCGACTAAACCCGGCTTAGATAACGAGCGTTCGTTGGACCGATCCTGAAGGGCGGAGGTGGTAGGTATGTTGATTGGTCGAGGAATCCGGGATATGGGATAGGAATATCGTGGACTACCGAACAAATAAACACACGGCCGTATCTGGTTAGTTTAACTGGTCCGAATTCTCACACCCACCTGCCCGCGAGCGAACGCGCGCGCGCGTACTCTGCTGCACTTGTCGCCCCAATTTCGCGCTCATTTCACTCGTCGAGCGGACGTGACGAGATCTGAGCGCCGATAACGCCCCCTAGCGATGCGGACAGTTGCCGTGCCAGTCATCCGGATCAGTTAGGGATACACCTGACGTCGCTCCGATGATTAGCACGGATCATGAGGAGCTGATTAGCGGATGACTTCAGTATCCGGAAGGCCAAATCGGTTTGTTTACGTAACGCCGTACCCGTTAATGGAAAAAGCAGGGAGCGTTGATTATAGACTTCAATCACGTCGGCGCGGATTCGCTTGGACACGCACGCATGCACGCATATACACGCACGCGCCCACACAGAGGGCGAGAGAGAGAGAACACACTTTTCTCTCTCATAAGTATGAGTTTTTATTTAAGAATCCAGAACAGTGGTGTAATGAGAACCTGTCAGTGATCCAGTGAAGTCTATTTTTATTTTGCTGTTTGTTTTTCGGGGGGGGGGGGGGGTTTGAGACACAATCTTATGTTCTGACCTTCATGTAGACAGATGGCATCGTGTCTTCCCTCGGACCAGGCGAGAGAGAGGGATCGTTTTTGATTTAAAAGTTGTTCCGGAGACAGCTGTGACGGATGAATTCGGTATCCTGCCGACAGATATCCGTTTATTTAGAAAACAGGAGCACATGTTGTCCGGGAGGTGGCCCTGGATCCCAAAGTAAACACATAAGGGTTAGGCTGGTCGGCTCACTCCCGATAGTCCTGGTAATTATCGGACGTCGGCCGCCATCCGGACACATATCGCGTTGCCCGGATGAATGCGATAGCGCGCGCGACATCGGGTCACGTGGTCCGCTGCGGCGCCGTTTTATATGAAATATTGCCACTTGAGGGCTAAATAAACAACGGTTATCGGAAATGACGCTCCTGGGAACAAATATTGTTGCTAATAGTTATGAATATTGTCTTAACAGCGCCGGTATCCGTCCCGGGGGGTTGAGTTTTTCTCCGGCGGTACGCCGCCCGTTTGGCGCGCCCACTTGATGCCAACAGAGCGATAGACCGCCATCTTGGAGGGGGGACTTTTAAATGGATTTTAAGCCGGGCATTGGCAAGGCGTAGCCGCGAGAGTTCGAGAAAATTACTTCCGATGAAGTGGGCTTTTCGTTATCTGGATTTGTCGGCATCCGGCAAAAATCGGGCTGATTTCTGTCTGAAATATTCATTGGCTCTCGGACAGGAAGTGACGTTTGAGTCGGTGCGATCACGTGATATTGCCGGGCCCTTTCTGCCAGCTTTCGCCGTTTGTCCGCTAGATGGCGTTTTTAATTTACTGATGAGCATCGTGCGTAATATGGCGGCTTGGTGACGAATTCTGTCGCCAGGCGGCGCTTCGGTGATAACGTGCAAATGGAATCCGGACAGCGAATACCGGATCTTGCCGATCTCCAGAACTGATATCGCCGCTAGAGGATCCGCCCACTACATTCACCTCCGTCTGTCTGCCTGTTTGTTTCTCTGTCTGCTGTAGCCGTCTGTCTTTGTGTCTGTCTATCGTCCACCAATCTGCTGTGTCTGTCCGTCTGTCTGTATATCTGTCTGTTCAGTATTTTCCCATTCCATGTGCCTATCCGTCTGTCTGTTCACGTCAGTGTATGTCGGTTTCACCGCCTCTAACCCTGTTATACTGTCATTGACAATCTCACTCTATCCCCCTTCTCTCTCTCTCTCCCCTTCCCTCTTTCTCTCTCAGAGCCCCCTCTCTATCCATCCATTTATTTATCCTATATATATATATATATATATATATATATATATATATATATATATATATAAACCTTCTGCATTATAATATCTACTAATTATATATTTATTTACCTTTCTGTCTTTATCATTTGGTTTATCTATTTCTCTGTCTGTCTGTCTGTCTAAGATGTCTATTTATCTGTCCGTTTATCTACCTATGGTCTATCCAACTGCTAAACCCTGATAATCAGAGAACGCCCCCCCCCCAATTTACCCCCCCTCCCAATCTCACATCCATCAACCAATATGGTGTCAGTAAAGTGTCAGTGTCCTAACACTAACTATACTCCTATAGTAAGCTCACTAGATAAGAGCTACTCGCATATCCTCATAGCCTAGCATCACCATCATCATCATCATCTGGATTCTCCCCTCACGATAGATCCGGAGTCCACTTCACCAATGTTTATTATTTATATAGTACTCGTTAATGATATGGCAAGCTGTCGGGAAGACAAAGTGCTGCCCACTGTATCGTAGGCGAGTGGAATCTTCTAACAGAGGGTCTTCTCTCTCTCTCTCTGTCCGTCCGTCTCTCTCTCTCTCTCTCTCTCTCTCTCTCTCTCCCCCTCCCTTTCTCTCTCTGGATTGTCATGACCGAGCCATGGTTTTATTATTATTAGCCCGTCTTGTGTTCTCTTAGCCTGACCTAGGGCTCTGTTAGCCCGTCTTAGGGTTGCTAGCCTGTTCTTGCGGATTTGTTGGCCCATCCTATGACACCCGATGCGCTGTTGGAATCGGTTCAAAGCGTCCCAGGGCTCCTTTTGTCTATTTAGGGCCACGTCGGCCTAATCTTACGGGGCTGTTAACCTGGCCCGTCGCCCTGCTAGCCCGTCAGAACGTCCCCGGTAGGATTCTGTCAGCTTACGCCACAGCTCCGCTAGCCTGTCCTACATCTTCCTATACATTAGACTGCTCGATGGACCCTTTTAGCCTGTGCTAGATCCTTGTTAGTCTGTTCCACGACCCCCACTCCAATTCCTTACGAAATTGTGTCCGACTGTTCCAATGCTCCGTTAGTCTGTCCTAGGACCCCTAGAAGACGCCCCCCCCCCTCGCATTCGCCCACCCCCATCCACCGACTCCTTCCACTTAGACTTCGTGCGAAGACCAGAATGAAGCGATTTGGTGTCGACGGCGGACAGCTATTTTCTTTGGTAATTGATATTGAGCAAGAGTTGTAATCGAAAGCGAAACGCCCGGCGTACGCCGGATACGTGAATCCCGTGACGTGACGCCGTTAAGCCGACTCGCGGCGGGGCGCGTGGCTCCTCGGGTCCGGGGCCCGCCGGGGGTCAACTATATTCATATCGATGATGGCGTGTTGGATACGGCCCCTGTCCTCGCCTGAGTGGTCGGCATAAAATATCCGGCGAAAACGAGATCGATTGCCGGGCCGTGTGCGTAGTATACGAAGAGATCGCGCGATATAGTACGACGTGCTACGATACGACGCCGTTATACCACGGCGCCATCCGATATCATCCCGAAATGACGCAATATAACGGGATATTAAGCCGCGTCATACTGTCTTAATGTGATGTAGTTCAATATGTTACGATATATTTATATTGCTCTATCGCGTATAGAATGCGGCAGCACGTTATATATTGTCATACTGACACAGTTCATATTATGCGTATAATATTAGCTGATTTTTGTATCACGCAAAATTATTATCACGTTATTGAAACTTAATTTATCTTCTGTTTTTAATCTGTGCAAATCATTATAAATGTCAGAAAGACAACACGTACGTATTTAAACTAAACTATTTTTATTTCATCTCATGTACAAGATATTTGTTTTTTGTTGATGTGGCATATAATCGTCCCTCCCCCGCCTCCCTCATGGAAATATTTCCAACAATTTTCCGTGCCCACTATTCGTCTAAGAAAATATTGGCTAACCGTGAGCGAATATTAAAATTTCGGGTATTTCATTTTGGACAGATTACGAAGGTATCATAAAGATACCATTAATGGCTGCCTGTCGTGGCCAGATAGGTAACATTACATAGTTTTTCTCGCGAAAGGATCGTTAATTCGTAGCAGAGAAGCTCGTGGCGGTGACATGAATTCCCCGAGGATGCTCGGGATATGTCTGGTATTGCTGGGTTTGTGTGTGTGTAGGGGGGGAGGGGGGGTGCAGTGGTGTTTGGTTGGTAGGTGTATGTTCCTTTGTATGGCTTGTATGGGTAGCTGCGTAATGGTGGGGAAAATATATCCGGCGAAATATATACCTGCATATAATGAGGCGTGATATCTATTGGCAGAAGAGGGGGGTATGTTTGGTTGGTGTTTTCTTATTTGGGTTACATAAAGTGTCGCATTTTTGGAGATTGGTACTCGTCTTATTATTATTATTATTTTGGTGTCGTCTGAGATTGTGGCTAGTACCTGTAGCGCTACCTGCTGGGCAGTTGGGTAATTACTGCCAACATGAGCGCCTGATTGGTTCAGTGGCGACATCTTGATCGCTTCCGCGATCTGAACAAGAATAATCACGGTATGACATCTGTAATCGACCTGGCCTACTTACGTACTAGCGCACGCCCATTGGCAGGACTAGAGAATTACGGAGTCACGAATAGTGATTTAAACATGAGGAAGATTCATCAGGTGTCGATTTTTAAATTGAGATGGGTTATCTGGTAATGTTTATATCATGAAGTGACACACACACTTTCTCTCCCTGTGTGTGTGTGTGTGTGTTGTGTGTGTGTGTGTGTGTGTGTGTGTGTGTGTAAACGTGAACATTAATAGTGTATTTGTAAACATATCTTCGTCTGCTCGTATCAAGATATCGACGCCGATGTGGGCATGTGCATGCACCCCCCCCCCAAGGCGCCGCCGCATCCCTCAAGGATGCGTTCTTCTCCATCTCTCTTAAAACGACATTAACAACTGCGGCATAGGTGGAGACGGTGCGGGGATCACGCGCTCCATTAATATATTCATAACCAAGTGGCCACGCTCTGACAATGTTTATTTATGTTATCATCTTCCAAGACCGGGTACGGTCATGAAATACGGTCAGTACGAGATCGGACGAGACGTCATGCTCCCTCTCCGGGGATTACTTCCGTCCCGCGAGCGCTCGTGACGACAATATTTTATATGCTCCGCGAAGCGTGGAGCGAGTGATGTCAACGCTCCGCCTAGCGGCATAATCCCCGCTCCATCGGTCCTGTCGTTCGGAGACCTTCCTTTTCGGGATCGGATGAAGGTCGGCGACCTTCTTTGTCGGAAAAAGCCGGAAACGATTAGCCTTTGGCCGTAATGCGCCTGCGCCCGGCTAGGTTGTAAACAACTGGCCAGCGATTTGTTTTTATTGTTCTTGTGACAGATAAAGCAGTGCTTATTATTCGCCAATAAATAGTATCGGCGTATTAGTAGTACTATTATTGTACTATTGATACTATGGTCCTCTTCATTCTACTCAAACGTTCATCTTTAGTACCCACTGATACCCGTACATTCCATGTACTGTACTGTACGGATCTCCATACAAAATACATATGGGACATTCCCGCCTTTGTATAAATCGGGTACATAAGAAACCTGCCTAATGCTACTCCCACGTCTTCAGAATTTCCCACATTTGGTCTGGATTGGTCCCAAAAGTGTCCTTTTGCTGTAGACATTTTCAATAATGATAATAATTCATTCCCTTTCTATAAACATATCCGGTTAAAAAGACCAGTATTGTTTAGCGCTGGCGTTAACTCCCTGGGGAATAAAGGTCCCATTTGAATAGTTTATTATTATTATCTAGCGAGCCGCTGAGAAACTACACCAAAAGGTATGCAGGATTCGAATCATGCACCTTTCTCATTATAGCCGACTGCTTTACCCATTGCGCCATCGCCTCAATTACCTCGTCTACGACGAGTTCTGGCCATTTGCGTGCTCGGCGGAAAAAGAAACAGTTGTTACGTTCTTTTGATCCTGCCGTCTCGCACTGTTATCTTTCTTTGACAAGCGGCAAAAATTACGTACAATTATTTGCTGTTTTTTGAAATAATTTAAAGAAAAAATTATAATTGAACGAGTATTGGGTTCAATTAAACCATTATCCACTGACAGCAATCCTCACGAAAACATCATCCACTCTACAACTAGTAATGATAAATGTCTATTGGCCCCATCTTGTATAGAAAGTAGAATCGTAGTTTCGGCGTGCGTGCATGTGCGAGTAATTGTTTGTTTACATTGGTTTTGACCTAGTCGAGCTAGCCGGCATTACTGCTACTCAACCGCCGTACAATCCTGTATTGTATCAACGCCATCAGTGTAATCCAAGTCACTCCCCACCCGTATCAACCCTACATATCCTCATATACCACTACGTTAAGGGAAATACACCCTGCACACACACACACACACACACACACACACACACACACACACACACACACACACACACACACACACGCACACACACACTCCCTCGTAGAAATCTAAACCAATCCAGGGATATCCCAGGCGGTCAGCTGACAATGTGGGAGTGAATCCTTGACGTTGATGATTTGCTTAACCCACTTCCAAGAGAAGCTCTCTCTCTCTCTCTCTCTCTCTCTCTCGCTGTCGATGAGGTCTTCCTGCATGTAATATTCATATTCTTTCGGTGTCGTTTTGTCCGACTCTCCCATAGGTGGAGCCACGATGTGCAGCTGCCAGGTGGAACCACTATGTGTAACCGCTGGGCGGAGTCATTACGAGTGACCACTGGATAGAGACATTATTTTTATTCGTGTGTGTGTTTGTTTGTGTGTGTGTGAGCTGTTGTTGTTGTTGTTGTTAGCGATATTGTGGTATAAATCTTTGATGGCCCGAGTGCGGAGAACGCGCGTAGACGAGGCCAGGACAAAGTGTCCGTCTTGCCAAAAACCTTCAACCGTCAGATGTCACTGGCCGGGGTGATAATAGGGCATTTCTGGCGCGCCATAGCTGTGAACCCGTCGCTGTTTACATGCCGTAGTTTTCAATTACCTCTGCTAAAACGAACGTGCCAGACATTGTCATCTTCGGTTTACGAGGCATTTGCATTTTTCAATATACACAACCGGAGTGTTTTGCCGAAAGTCGTTTGATAAACATAAGTCGAAATTAATCTGAAAACATTTGTCAGAACATAGGTCTCTCTCCTCTCTCTCTCTCTCTCTCTCTCTCTCTCTGAACGCACACTGGTCTAACTCAATTGTGTCGCCATTTACATTTTCGGTGACGATTACTCGAATTATTTCGTCGCCGCTGCTCCAGTAACCGTTACGACCTTCCCCGTGCCCCCTGGGGCGCCCGGGACTGGTCCATCCCCCCAGTAACGTGACACCGGGACCTTCCGCCTCTCCCCGTGTACATACAAACCGTACCCCGTGCGAGCCATTAACGTCGTGTATATAGCCTACACGGGCTCCGACCCCACGGGAGGGGAGTACTAAATGCTGTGGACAAATAGCAGATTTCCCCCCGGTTACCATCTCCCAGAACATCTCCCCAAACTAATTTGTAGTAATTTTGCGGCGGGCGAGGTAACAAGACCTGCGGGAGATTTTCTCGGGACATCTGACTCGGTCGTCTCTCCCACAAGAGATCTAATGTGACCGCCGCCCGCCATCGGATACAGGACTTGGCCAAGGTACTGCTGCTAGCTCTCTGACTGCCGACATTGGATAGGGTTTAGCCAAGGTACTCTCTCCCACCTCTCTCTCTCTCTCTCTCTCTCTCCCTCTCCTCTCTCTCTCTCTCTCTCTCTCTCTCTCTCTTTGACTTTTGGAACTAGGTAAGACTTGACCAAGGTACTACTGTCTCTGACTATAGGCATTAGATGGGCCAATGTACTGCTGTCTGACATTCAGAAGCTGGATGAGTATCCCAATCTTACTTGGCGACACTAAACGCCGTCTGAATGTCGGCAACCAACAAAACATATCCCATTGTCCGACTGTCAGAATGCGGACAGCGCCTCTCGGCGGCACTCCTGTCCTCGTCTGATAATCGAGCGGGGAAAAAACTGGAATCAGAAAGCTGGAAAACCCCCGGAAATTTATAGAAAACCAACGAAACAAAACCGTCAACAACGAAATAGCGATATCGAGCGGCCGCTAGGGGGCTCTGCTGTTGAGACGGTACCGTTTGATGTCCAAAGTCGGGAGAAGTGTTTTATCATTACACAGTTTTGTTGGCAGCCATGTTTTCGTCCACTGTTCCGATGTAGAATTATTTAGATAGGCGGCGATCAGTGCCCCCTGGTGGCCTGGCCGCTGTTAATTCCGTATGACCTGACCCCTGGTGGTGCGGGCTAAGTGGCGAGTGATGTATGACTTGTATTGGTAGCTTTATCAGCCCCGCGGGCATCAGTACTTGACACGGAGACGAGTCGCCTCCAGGGGGCGCTGGGACCGCGTGACGTGTTTCCGCCACGTCCCGACGACCAGGTACGGGTGGCAGGTATCGGCGACCGCCGTCCCACGTGATCTCTTATCACGTTCGGCCGTCCCGCGGCCGCCGACGAGTCATTGGACAATGCGCCGAGCCCGAGGGGCCCCGTGCTCCGGGGAGCAGTCATTATCCAACCGAACGTGCCCGAGGGCAGGCTTAATTATCCCTCTGAAAGTTGGGAATCAACTCCCGCTGTTGACTTCTTGCTTCTAGGGATGTCTGTGTTAATCTGAGATCGTACTTCTGTGGGTGGGTAATGTTCGTTGTTGTTGTTGCTGTTGTTTACAGCTGTACCAGGGTACGATTGTACTGAGGTACGACTATACGGTTGTATTGTGGGTATCATTGTATTAGTACACGATCGTAGCGATACATGTTTACAGCTGCGTATTGCCGGAGCGATGTAGGGTGTACTAGTGCACCAA
This sequence comes from Paralvinella palmiformis, assembly GCA_025642065.1. Classification (NCBI taxonomy): domain Eukaryota; kingdom Metazoa; phylum Annelida; class Polychaeta; order Terebellida; family Alvinellidae; genus Paralvinella; species Paralvinella palmiformis. Next base: position 41,842 of record JAODUP010000075.1, on the reverse strand, counting down.
TCATATATGGTGGTGACGTCATGGACACTAGATCCGCGACAGATCGTGGGGACAGTATGAGACGTGGCATCAGCGGCAGATCCGGAAGTGATCAGATCACAAGACGACATATTGCTGCTGTGAAACTGGCTGCACACACACACACACACACACACACACACACACACACACACACACACACACACACACACACACACAGAGAGAGAGAGAGAGAGACCGAACGATGGTTTATCACTCGTTGAACCGGTAATCGAAACGCCACATGACCAGCGCCCGACTCAGCTTTTTTTACCGTATGATGGAAGCGTACAGAGCCGGTGGGGGGTCGGCCGGAAGTCGGATATGCTTTGTTCCGGTTGTCGATTGACTCAGTGCCATGGCTGGCCCTGACCAAGGACCCGGCCAGATGGTAGGCCCGAGATAATCATATGGTCCCGAGACAAAGGCACGGCATATTGTCGGACCACTGCTAGTTCTGGTAGTCCGCCGCTAGGACGATCATCGGGAGACAAGATGGCGGACGAGGGCAAGCCATCTCTGGTCAGATAACGGTCCATGGCCGACTTGGTGCGGGCGTAGAGACTCTGCCAGATAGATGACAAGCGGTACTGGGTGGCAGCATACGGATAAACACGTCTGTCTGTCTGTCTGTCTGATTGTCTGTCTGTCTGTCTGTTTATACGTTAAAATACCAGCTCTAACTGCCGCCTTATACTAGACCTGTTTATCAGTATGTCGTTGCATCTGTCCTGTTTATGATGTCTCTCTGCTATGTCAGTTCATCCCTATGTTTGGCACCGTCCTTGTATGTTTTATTTCTCTGTTTCTCTCTCTATCAATCGCGAGCTCGCATACGCGCACATATACGCATACGAATATACACACTATAACTCATCAACCATCCAAATCATACCCCGTCGGTGTTCTAGTATTTATTATAGCACCTCAAAACGATTGATTAATTAATTAATCAATCAATTACTCATTCACCAGCACGCTCACTAACTCACCCACTCACTTTACAACGGGGCGAATACACATATCGTTGGCTATTCTGGTTATAATTAGGGGTTCAGAAAAGTCAAATGCTTTGATGAAACACGCGTTTTAATTTAACGTAAATGTGCGTGTATTATTCGTCTAGTCATTGTTGCTTCTAACAAGCGTGTGTCAGTTATCTGATGAAAGACGATGTTATCAATATCAGTGATCAGTAATTAAATCTTATCATTAACACTAATTAGAAAAACCAAATAATCCATTGTGTTAGTAGCCGTTTAAAAATAGGATTATTAGTGATCTAACAAATCTCGTGCCTAATAACGCTCAATTATATGCACCATTGGTCGGCGTGAACCTACAATTCTGTTGGTCGTTTTTGTCAGGCGTGCTGAAATATTTAGACGCGTGGCTTCCGCGCGTACACGCGAGGAATCCACGTACGGAATTATGACCCGAATGGCTATCCATAGCCAGGAGAGCTACGGACGCGGCGGCCATCATTACGGGGGGCCCCATAGCCTTGCCTTCGGTCACGTCATGTAGGTGGCGCTCTTAGACGGCGACGACGACGACAACACGGGCGGCTTGACTCTGGGGTACAAAGAGTCGGCCGATTGGCTCGTTATAATGATGAGGTCCGTTAGATGTCAACCGTCGGGCCGACATGTCAAACGGCGAGCATTACAACCCCTAATATCGTCCTCTTTGTATCCGGAGAGCGGCCGACGAAATTAATCACTTTGTTCGACGAGAACAAAACCCGCCGCCATCTTTGACTCTCGTCCTCCTAGCGGCTATCATTAACCGGACACCAGAACAAAGTGAGGAGTTCGGGGCTTTTTTTGGCTCTCTCTCTCTCTCTCTCTCTCTCTCTCTCGGTTGCTTGCTTGCTTGTTCGTCGTCTTCTCGTGTCTTACGATGTGGGGCGAGGCGAGGCTCGGACGAGAAATAATGACCTAGTTTAAAAGCTTCTTCCCGAGCGATGGCGCTCTTGTAATAGGCAATCTGTAGGACATGTTGCTGTGCCAATTATCGGAGACGGAAAACCTTTAGATGACTGCCGCTCTCGGGTCTATGGAGAGAGAGAGAGAGAGAGAGGGGGGGTGAGGGAGAGAGATGGGCAACGGGCGCTTTATATAAGGTTTAATGTAGTGAGAGATGAAAACAAAACATGGGGATGTATGGTAGTGTTCGTGGAGTGGTGATTTGGGGCAAGGGTGTGTATGGTTAGTGGTAAATTGATCAATGACGAGGTGTGTGTGTGTTGTGTCAAGCATTATATAATATATATATATATATATATATATATATATATATATATATATAGAGAGAGAGAGAGAGAGAGAGAGATAGATAGATAGATAGATAGATATACATATATAAACACACACGCACACATACAGAGAGAGAGAGAGAGAGAGAGAGAGAGATGTTAGTAAAAACCTAACATAGTTCCTCCATTTACTATTGACTCCATTGTTTAAGAGGAACAATATTTCCAAACCACACCTCCCTCCCTACCTCCAAACCGACAATATCCGCCCTTTATCACCCAGACCGATATCATATTTACCATGCTCGCGACACCCAATATTAATATCGGTGATATATTCATCGTTAACCCCTCCCCCCGCGGGGCCAGTATCCAACCGGGTCCCACGACACATCGGCCCATGAAGTACTCCGGTCATCACCGCGCCGGGATATTGATTAATGTGTCAGTCTCCCGAGAGGTGGCTCCGGTCTCCGGGGATTTCCTGGCCTCTGGTGCAGTGCACCGCCCATTTTCTTTCCGGACCTGGGTGCCATTAGCGGCCGATGCCATCACGTGGGACCGATGGCGGGCGATGAGTGGCTGTCGAGACCTCGTGACTTGGCGACGCACGGCGCCGCTATCCACCAATGGCCGTCAGAATGCGATTCATGCGCGCTCGCTTCGTCATCACCGGGGGCCCGATCCGGACCGGGTACGTACCTTTTGATGACGTCAGGGTCCATGACCAGTTTGGCGATGGAATGCTGCGTGATGATTCCATCCAACCCCAACCCCACCAACTCCTCCCCCGTTGTTGGTCGGCGTTAAAACGGCTTATCCACTATCGATTAGAGATCGGGATATTATCGATCAGCGATCGGGGGATATTGATCGGAGATCAGCGTTAACCATCTAAGCGGCCATTCGGCGAAGATTCTCGCCCATAAAAGGGATATTTGCCACGCACCCCCCCCCCCCGCTTTATATCGATCCCAGATAAGGGCCATTGTTTGATTATAATAAGGGGCCGAGTTCGTGTCAGAAATGGCTTCGTGTTCGGGATTATCTGTATTTCTGCTGACGTCCTGATGGCATGATGGATCAACCACCGATGTATGGATAGGTCAGTGTTTTAGGTTCGTTTCTCGAGCCAGGATTCGACCTTAGTGATTTAAGCGCCCTTAGGAAGATGGGTTGTTTGCTGGAATTCGGCTAAATGTCCTTTATATATATATATATATATATATATATATAATATATATTAATGTATATATATATATATATATATATATATATATATATATATATATATATATATAGTATCAATCAATTAACTAAGTCACTGGGGTTATTGGTGGGTTTGGTAAAACTCCCACAAAGGCGTGTCCCAGGGCAGTTGCCCAATGTTGGACGTACCTAAGGGAAAGTTCATTTAGGGATTAACTCGGATCTGTACTTCGTTTGGAACCAGTTTCTTTTGGTATACCGGGTAATATCCAGTTTGGTACAGCAGGTGGCGCCCTCTCTCAATAAGTCGACATTCCATTCGACACACCAGTTGGTATTCGCATTGTTTCTCGAAATGATATCGAAACTGAGTTCTGTACCTATTTCAATATATCTGGTCTATAACGCCGCAGTCGTAAGCCAGCCTATAGTTAACAGCCGCTATCCCAGGTGGTAGGGTCAGCGCGTGTATCCCACCACCCGGTATACTCCCAGCGGTGTCCCCATTACAAGTGGTCTCAGGGCCAGAGTCAAGTTGTTGTTATCCCAGAAACACCTTAAGTCCTCTACTAACACAATTTGTCACCAGAAACAGTCTTCTATCTCGTCACCAGAAGTCTTCTCTCTATTTATCACAAGTCTTCTCTTCATCACAACAAGTCTTCTCTCTTCATCACAAGTCTTCAATCGTCGTGTCCCCAGTGACATTCCTTAACTCCGACCCGAAACCGGGAAAATTAAGTGATATTTGTTTAGTTAGCGTAAGCCGGCTTAGTGTAGGTGGCGCTGTTATAGCATCGGGAGAGTTCGGCACGTCACGTGATCTTGATGTCGGCGAATCGCTTCTATCGGAAACTTCTGGCGTCGACCGCCTATTAGTGACGTAATTGCGCCGGGGGGGGGGGGGGGGGTATGGCCTGCAACGGCCGCGGCGTGGCACTGTCTGTTGTTGTTTGGCTAATGGCGGACATCCGGTCCACGTGACCACCGTTAACGCTATCGGGTCATTTCACGCTCGGGTGACGTAATGAACATTTCGGCATCGGAGAGTTGGCGGCGTTCTGGTCTCGATCGCCGATGCGTTTCCTATCGCTTCACGTGCACCTACTTCTCTTGTCACTGGTTCATATAGCTGGTCGGTGGGTGATTTGGCTGGTCAATGGGTGATTTGGCTGGTCCGTCGGTGGGTCGTATGGCTGGTTGGAGGGAGGACCAGTGAGTCAGTCATCATATTGGCCAATTGGCTGGGCAAGCACTTATTTTAACCCATCAACTGGTTCACCGGCTGGTCTATCGTCTTGGTCCTCGGGCTGGTCGGACGTCCCTTGCCCGCACTAAAGCGGACTATCATTCGAAACGGCTACTAAACAATTTGTAGCCGGCCTAATGAACCGCGTTGATAACGTCATCGCCGACAAACACGTGATCAACTCGTCGCCGGCGCGATGATCCGGAAGTGCGTGCGCGATCTCACCGCCGTCTCCATTCCATCGCTCCATTGTCCGACCGGAAATACGATTATCCACTCGAGAGGAAATGGGATTTGGCGGCAAAACAAACAACACGGCCGTACCCTCTAATATCGCTCAGTCTATTTACTAATATGGCGGGACGAGTCGGACTTTCGCCCAATCCCGACGATCATTCCCGATTGGTCAATATTGACCGGAAGCTCATCTTTTCCGTATCAACTTTCGCCGAAATAATAGAGAGCCTCGGTAGAGATGTCGTCAACCACGCGACCGGGGCAGCCATCTTGGACGGCGCTTCTAATAACCATAACGACAATAGAAGCTGTTGATCGTGGGATGTTGTTATAGGCGGACAGGGGGCGCTGTTTGGCGAGTCAATATGGCTATTGTTTGGGCGCACGACCGGCGCGTGTTCTTTGCGGGGCTGGCCCGGGTCTCGGTGTTTGTTCGGGTGGGTGAATTATGGACGACTGGGTGGGTAAAAGGTTTGGGTGCAAGTTTGCGCGTCCAACTGGTAGTATGAATGGATGGGCGCAATTTTAATCTTTGCAGGTGGCTGAACTGTGCTTCCCAAATGTTTGTGGGTGGCTGAACTGTGTTGCAAAATGCTTGTGGGTGGCTGAACTGTCTCTAAAAAATATATATGTGGGTAGCTGAATTATGGATCTAAAACGGTTGTGGGAGACTGAACTATCTCGTACACGATAGATATGTGTGGTTGTATATTGATATGAGTATGGGTGGTTTTATTCCAATTTTGGTGGCCAATTTTGTAGGTCTTGGTTGTTATACTATATGGCTGCAAGTGGCCGTGCAGTAGATGAAGTCGACCGTACTATGAGTGTGGGTTATTGTAAAATGGTACGAATGACCCCGCTATTGGCGTAGGTGATCGTACTACGGACTTCGGTTGGCTGCGGTATATGTTTATGATTGGCCGTCCCATTATTATGGGTGTGGGTGGCGGTAGGAATATTGCCATAATGGGTGTCAGCCACAACCAGGCCGATAAAGGCACCCCGATATGTCCTAAACGCCTCGCCGACCAGATTGGGCGAAAATTAATTAGCGCACGACAAATTTTTACGACCAATATTTTTCATCGTCTTCCGCCGAAAACAGATGTCGCTTCATCGGCGACAAATATACGCCACACCGGATTATACCGCTTCCATTCACCCCCCATCCCCACCCCATCCGAGACACCCTCCCTCGCCCTGGATCCACCAACCAACACCATAACATCACCATAGGAGAAGATTTCATGGCCATGTTTAACAGATGCCGAGTGGGCGATATTCGCGTCTGTTGCTGTATTGCATCACGCCATAGGCGGCACTGTTTGGACGTCCATAACACGGACATCTCGCTCTCACCGCCCTCTCTCCTGGTAAATTATTCAACAACAGACGACTTTCGAGCATCTGGTATCCGGCTCACTCTGCCCCTCTCTCTCTACTTATCTATTTTCTATACCTCCCCCTCACTCGCTCGCTCACTCACTCATTCATTCACTCACTCTGAAGCCCCATTTCGATGTGTGTGTGTGTACGTTTTCATCCGCGCGTGTGTGTTATAGCTGAGCCGTTATCAGTTGGCGCGAGCGTGCACACTCGAAATAAGACGATTCTTGCACGCGTGCAGATACATTTTAATTATTTATCGCCGACCGGAAGTGCTTATACGTGGCCTACTGCCGCTCCGTGTCAGTGCGCTTGCGTGGCACGGCGACTCTAGTTCCGGTCGCCCTTTCGATGTTGGCCGGTGATAGATACCGTGCGCCGATATCTCGTCGCTCACACACTGACCACGTGGTCCATCTTCCGGTCGGCCTTATCTCCGGCCAGTCACGTGACAAGCGTCACTGAAGTCGTCACTGGGCTGTGACCGATACATTATGTTCTTCATTACTCTGTGTGTGTGTGTGTGTGTGTGTGTGTGTGTGTGTGTCGGATGGGGGGTGTTGATTATATGGGCGAAGCTCAGGCTGTCCGTCAAAAGACTCCCCAGAGAAATCCGAAGAAATAGAGGAAATACCGGACAATACTGGTTAATACCGGACGTTACTGGACGGCAGTACATTATATAGTTAGCCTGGCGTGGATGGCTTCAGATATTCAGTTTCTAACATTGAGGACTCAGTTCAGTTCTGGATCAGCAAGGTCATTCGGTACTCATGTATTGCGAGTAAAATCATCAGAATGTCTTTACCCTATGCATCTGAGTCTGTCTGTCTGTCTGTCTGTCTGTCTGTCTGTCTGTCTGTCTGTCTGTCTGTCTGTCTGTCTGTCTGTCTGTCTGTCTGTCTGTCTGTCTGTCTGTCTTCATACAATTGGCTGGTTATGTGGCTTATTGACTGACAGGCTAATTAATTACCAGCTAACTGTCTAATTGTCTGCTGGTATAACTGGCTAATTGGCTGGTTTATTGGCTGGCTGGTCAGCTGATAAGGTTGGATGACTATTTTGTTGGCTGGCTGGTTAGTTAGATGGATTAAGTAGCAGCCAACTACGGCTACTATCTGGATAACCAACTGGGTGGCAACTTATTTAGCTAGCTAGCTACCTGTAATGTCTGGTGTATTATACGGCTGGCTGGTTGTCTGGATTATTGGCTGGCTGGCTGGATGTATTCAAAGTCTTCCTTATCGACGACATTGCCTATCAAACGACGAGTTGACAGCGCGACAAGAAATAGGAGCACACCCCCTTACACACAGCCGCCCTTATACCCAGCACATACACACTCGTCACTTAACTATATTTTATTGCCGGTGGCTCCCTCTATTACCCCCCTCCCCCCGATGGACGCCACGCTCCCAATCCCAGCGACGGTGGAGCCATCTGCATTTCGTAGACGATGACAACGATATGAAAAGGTGACCGGACACTGGGATATCTGGGCGTCTGGTCCCCGCTATATCGGGTTCTGGCTTCCTCTTGGCGAGCTCCTTTCTCTTAATATTCGAACATATCTGTCGACATGACGGCCCCATGTTTGTCAAATGTCGGTCCGTCTGTCCGTCTGTCGCCGAGACAAACAATTTCTGGCCGACAGTGGACCAGTCCCGCGGGAAATCTTAACGTGCCGATGGTCAGGAGTTGATATAGTGCAGTTCGGCAATCCGGTCGGTCGGTGGGTGGCGCTTGGGTGGTTGGGTGAGGGGTCAGTTCTTTGGATGGTGCGGTGGGTTAAGGTGGATCGAGTTATTTTTCGGCGCCCGTGTATACCGATGTTTACAATGTACCGATGTTTACAATGTTCTGATGTTTACAATGGTCCGTTGTTTACAATATATTTACAGTATACCAATGTTAGTAATGTTCCACGATTTAAAGCGTACCCATTCTTTTGGGGCATACTGTTTTTTACACTGAGCCATTGTTTACAACGTTTGCAGTGTATTACCATTTACAGTGTACTGGTACCTAGTTTATACCGATATTAACGGTATACTCGTGTTTGAGCCAAAGTGATGTTTACAATTTGGCAATATTTACAATGTACAGATGTTGATAGTGTACTATTGTTTACATATTGTATTGGTGTTTACGCTATTCTGATGTGTACGGTGTACTTGTCAGACTTGCCAGTCTCCGCCCATACTGTTTGTTTATGAATGTCAGCATCGCCTCCGCTTGCTGATGCTTAATACGTGTATCATCTCCGATAGTTAGCGCCGACATCGGCGTCACGTGACCGATGAGCACGTGATCTATGTGCGGCGTATTCTCGATCCAGGACTGTTGGATTCCTGGATCGACCGATTACCTCATATTCCGACTGGAGTGTCATCTTTTAGTGTGGCCATCCAGAATTGTTTAATTAAAGTACAACTGAATGTAGGCCACTTACCCAAGCACGCACAGACTGGCGTACATCACCCCCAAACACACACACACACACATATACACACGTCCGAGCATTCAATTTCCAAATCGGCCTAAATGATTGTCCGTTTGCCGGTCTCTCCTCTAGGGGGCGTGTTCCGCTCCGCCCGACAGTATTGCGCGCTCGCACCGGATGCGCGGCCTCGTAAAGCAAGGCGGCCATTTTGTCGTATGGGTCGCTTTTAATTAAATGCAGAAGTACTTGTGAATAATTTAGCTCGTCAAGTGTTGTAGCATGGTCGAGCCAAGGCGTCTGGGCAACCTCGAAGACAAATCTATGGGCGATAATAGGGCGAAAGCGAGGCCCCGTTGTCGACGCGCCGCCATACGAGTCACGTGGCTGCTGATTAAAAGGCGATATTAGCGCGATCTAGTGGCCGATGTCGGTGCAAAACTGGCCTCGTTCTGGAACGGAGCTCGGGGATGTACGGTGGAACCCGTTTGGCGTAATTACGCAGAACCTTCTGCCGTACCGCGGGGCCCAATCTGCCCCTGGGGTTCGCCACGCGTCACCCATCCGGTGGCCCTGGATAGACGTTAACTTTTGTCCGAGTACGGGCTTTCAATTATCCGCCCGATATTAGCCGCGGCTCTAAGTCAGTTAATTCCCGCATTTCGGCGCCGCTGATTAGCGGCAATTGGCGACTTGAGACGGTCCCCCGCCATCGCGCATCAATTCGCCATTCGACTAACCCGGATAGAGGTCGCCGAAATCCCACTAATTCCCCGGATCAGTCCCATTACACCACCGACCGGATCGTCATCTTGCCATTCGTTTCCGTTCATAGCGACGAGCACGCGCACTACGAGCTATTTGACGGTGGAGGAAGGCATATCGGGGAACGAGAGAGAGGGGGTTTTCCGGGCGTTGTGGGAGAGGCGACCAAACGAGCGGATCCCGAACAAATATGGTGTCGCTGTACGGATTGACGAGGATCTAGAGCGGTGCCGCAGATTGGGGCCAAGGGGCGACATTAACGCGGCCATTAGGGGTCAAATCCGCTCAGGGAGGGGTCAGCCGAGCGGGCTAACGCCTCCGATATGGATCGAGGTCTTCTCGGCAATCCCCGGCCCCCGAGTCGACCAGGACGAGCCGGGTCTAGTCGTTGTTGACGAAAGCGGATAGGAATCTTGGCCCCAGTAATGAAATCCTCCAGGACTCGGGGCTTAGGGGGCAGCACCGTGTTGGACATGGTACATAATAGCTGGATGGTCGCTCGTACTGGACAATGGCCGGAGATTATAAGCCGACTAGCGGCTAACAAACAAATTGACAGTTCCGGGGCGCACGGTCTTAACCGTCGCCTATATACCCGAACGAACAGTCGCAGGCGCTGGCCGGCGCGGGCGCGCGCCCACACGCGTTGACGATATCCGACACCGCTCATTAAGGCTGGCACAATGGCGGCGGCCGAGACATGCCAATTAGGCGAGGCACAAGTTAATTATTTCGTCGGCTCGGTAAGCGCACGCCACCTGGGCCCCAGAACGGTGGCCATTATTATGACGGTATAGATGGCGCCACCGACTGGCTGGTCGGCCGGCCGGCAGAGATATGACCGTGTTACGGCAACATCATATCGCCAATTAGAGCTCAAATATGATAGGAGAACTGTGTTCACAAACTGGCCATTTGTAAAGGTGTAATTGTCTGGTATAGACAGACAATAGGGGGGGGGGGCGTTTTAGGATAGGATTTAGGACGGTATATATAGGATAGATAAGCTAGATAGATGGATGGAAAGATAGATGTTTAGATTAGTTACATAGGTAGATAGATAAAAAGATACTGGTTTGGGACAGATGGGTTGATGGATCAGTATATATATATATATATATATATATATATATAGATATAGATATAGATATATATAGATAGATATAAGACAGGAAGGAAGACCGGATATGACGATCTATACTCTATCGTGACATGTTGAATGCTCCCTATTATCGCTCACAGATGATGCGCGTTACACGCCGACAATGGCCTAGACCACGTGGTCTTTGTTCCTCTAACAAACTCCCTTCACTCCGTCAATAGTCGGGGAAACCCGATCTTTGACTACTGCAATATCACGTGTACAAAGTGGGATTAGAAAAATGGGGGGGGGGGGAGGGTTGAAAGAGAGGACGGCATAACCACATTGTGGCTATTGTTTAGTTGCCACAGTGTGGTAGTGTCTGGTTACCGCACGGTTGTCAATTCGAGTTACCACATTGTGGTCGTGTGTGTGTATGTGTGTGTGTGTGTGTGTGTACTTACCACAATCTGGTAGTGTCTTCTAAAAGTCGGTTGTCGTCGTGGTGTTAAATATTAAATCGGACTCGTTTACGGTTATCACCTCGTGGTTGTGTTTACCTATCGTCCCGTCTCAGTGTTTACACATTATGCAAAGACGGCGCGCCCATTTTACATACAGTGATGATTACATATACTGTTAAACAACGCCGTGGACCCGATTTACATACACTACGGCATATACCGTAACATTAGCCGATAATATTGATATTTTACTGTTGTCTGTTTAACATCGCGCACTTCACGCTGACATTTACATATGGTGCTTTTTCGTTTATTTATTTTTTCTCCGGAATAACCGATTGTAGATATGATGGGATGGACTTATTTACATGTTACAATTCAACGCACACACTCTCCTCTCCGTGTATTTTAGCTGTGATAAGGCACAGTCACAGCGAATCTCGAACCGTGAATTCAAACTCTGGACGTTTCTTCAGGGGGCTGATTCCACACTTTTCGTGCTGAGACGTGTGTGTGTGTGGGGGGGGGGGTACATAGTAAGAGGCAACATGCACAGAGCATCAACATATCTAAACATCCTTCGAGACCTACCTCCACAAATCTAAATACAAATACCACTATACATACATTAATCTAAAAATAAAATGTTCCATACCTCCACATATTGATAGATGTGTGCGTATACCTAAGCATGTGTCTGGTCTACTCATCAGCCTGTGGGAACCAGCTAATTCGCTTTTCGTACGCGACAAATATGTCACGCCCACATTTACTAAAACGTAGCATCCTCTAGTCAAATCTCCCGGTTGTAAATAATGTACAACCCCCCCCCCCCCGTATCTGATGCTTTAATTTAATGAGATTCTTTACATTCATAATCATATTTATGTAATTTATATATATATATATATATATATATATATATATATATATATATATATAGATAGAGAGAGAGAGAGAGAGAGAGAGAGAGAGAGAGAGAGAGAGAGGGCTCGTCAATGAGATTCGACGGTCTTGGTGTCGGAAATCACAACAAACTACAGGTAGCCGACTGTATAAAAACCCGGCCATTAACTACTTATATCAGAGTTTACACACCTACATCAGATCTCACTGACCTAATCGGCGGTCGAAAGGCGAACTCCATAATGCGAATGTAAACCAACCCAGGAACCCGTAGAGGATACCGCATTAATGCGGCGCCACTCACACGGAAAGCACAATCAAGCGGTTACGTCACTGCCTCTGACGTCACCCGGCCGACCAATAAGCGCTCGTAATTGAAGTCGGCGGTTGTGACGTAACGTCGGCCCGAGGGGAGGGGTCGTTGGGTTTTTTGTTGTCGTCGTCTTATTGGAAAATCGTTTAAAAGAAGATCCGGCTTTCTCTCCCTCTTTTGTTCGTTTAATTAATGTTTGAAGGTTCGACGATGCGCGGCCGATGTGAGGTTCCGATAGCGGAATCATGCCGATCTGTCACGTGGCGTGGCGTTTAACTAGTTTTCTCGTTTGGCACTTCGGATGTTGGTACCTCACCGAATCACTTCGTAACCGTTGTCTGATCTCCATAGGATAAGCTAATCCTACACCCCTCGGACTGCGACTGTCCGTAGCCGGAGGGTGTGTGTGTGTGTGTGTGTGTGTGTGTGTGTGTGTGTGTGTGTTGCCCCGGGGTCGGGTTAACCCTGGGGCGGAGGCCCCCTACTCGCGATTTCTATTAGAACGCATAATATATGCGCGTGTCTAACGGCTAAAGCTATTTGCGTTGTCAGCGGGATAGTGGCACCTACCCCGTGGTGTGTAGAATTAGCTTGTATCAGTAACAAGTCGGTTGTCCATCAGCCGTCCAGACAACCTGCCAGACTGCCGGCCGACCGAATAAAACGTCAGACAGCCGTGCCAGCCAATCATCCGAGGCACCATGCAGCCAACCACCGAAGTTAGATAGTCGACCGGCTAACACCCTAGCCGGTGCTGCCCCCTGGAGGTAATCGGACCTATACCAAACGCTATAAGCACTCATTATCTGTTCGCTCGATTTAGCGGAATCATTTCATTTCCTATCGGCGACGGGCAGATCGCAATGACGTCACACCTCACGCGATGAGCTACGAGCGCGCATGCCCCATGACCCTGATTGTGTGGACACGCGACAGCGCACCTGGCCTTGGCTAGAACAAAGCCACGATGCTTGTGGCGACCTCTACCGGGTGGCCATCTAGTATCGATAACGCTGGCCACTGTCATGCAACGGGTCCTCCACCCCTTGGCTCTGACCCGGGGACGTGGGGGGTATTCCACCGATCCAGTTGGCCAGCTCCGTGGGTAGCCGATGGGGCCCCATCTGGCCACTACCACCGCGGGGCCCCATGGGTTTAACTCTAATAAACCGCGCTAACCCTCTGCCAAACCCCGCAATGAAGCCGACCGCGGCCCCGCAGTGCGGGGCTAAGTTGTGTTTGACTTTAACCGAGGCGTTCGCTAGGCGGTGTTAGCTGCCGAAGTGCAAAGGTCGCTGGCTGGAATCAAGGTAAACTAATTGGGAGATGGGTTTGGCGCCCAGTGGGCATCGGTTTCGGGCAGCCCGGGGCCACCCAGTTGCGTGGCCCGGGTCCCAGTTGGGCTTGGCGAGGGCCAGATGTGTGGAATTATATGAAATTTGGCGATATATTGCCAAATGAAATGAACAACGAACGATCCATCAACGTCCACAACCGATCCTGATGCGAGATGTCACGTGACCGGAACAGGAGGAAGGCTGGGGCAATTGGCCAGCAGGCTGAATTGGAAGCTCGTTTTGCGAACGATTGAACTTCGCCAGCTCCTGGTCGTGTCGTTAATGGTGACCGGAAGTTATCAGTTTTTCCGATGCTAGGAGACCTTGGAGAATCGAGGAGAATAACGCTGACACAATGAAGCGCACACATTACACTACATTGGATTACATTAATTATCTGATAAGTCACTTCTCCAAACAATTAATATTCCCAGTTATTCCCAATCTGTTTTATTCAGGAATTGTTTATTCCCTGTGCCAGTGCATCTTCTCACTTTGCTCAAACACGGAGGGAGCCATACGCATGCGCACAGATCGAAGGATATAAACAACTAATGATTTGTTTGGAAACCTGCTAGTACGAGATGACGTAATCGCCGTATCGGGTGTAATCGGAGCTCGCTTCCGGTTTAAGTGAACCGCGATCGCGTTACCACTCGGACAATTGACGGCCAACTCAACGCTCAGTGGCGCACCTCAGCGGCTGCGCAGTGACACCTAGCCTGACACGGAACAGACTAAACGGCATTCACGCCGCTTACGTCACTCGTCGACATAAATCGTGTGACGGTTATTGGTTGATGACGTCATGACGTAACCGACATCGACTAATGTTACATGTCGTGGTGTGTTCCCATCTGTTGGCAAGTGGGTTGGAGAAATGGAAACACAGGTTTTGACTGGTATCTGAGAAAGTGGGAATTATGTCGAATAATTGCCAAAAAAAGTTTAAAATTAGACGAGCTGAAAAAAAGTTAGAAAATGTCGCACTAATATACCAAATAAAGCAAAAAGACTTTATTGTTATACGGCGAATTGTGTGAGTCAAATAAAATTTTTGTGAGCATGGCACAATGTGACAACACACCAAAACGTGAGGAAAAATATGGAATGTGACAAAATGTGGCCGAGAAATGCCAGCGCGTAACAAAATGTTGCAAAACGACGTCAGAACAAAGTGAAAACATGTAGGGCGGCAGAAGTGAGTTATTGTACAGCGTGTAGCAGACTATAAGGTTACCATCAAATATTCCATCGCTCCCGAGGCGGCCACACCGGAAGTGGGTCGCTTTTCTCCATCGTCGGTACGGCGAGCCCATTGGCTGAGAGCTGCCGTAAGTCGGCCGTCGTTATCCCAGCTGTTATCATTATCCAGCTGCCGTTAGCCAGCTGGGCGCGCCGATGACGTGCTAATGTAGCTGGCGGGTTAGCGGCAAAGTGTATTAAGAGTGCGTGACATTTAACCCGGAAATGGCCGCTCCACCTCTCAACCGGGCCCCCGGTCCGCAACGAACATGGCCGCCTCGCCCGTTAAGTGATTACATACGACCTTAAACTCGGGGCCGATATCGGGTCCTGTTCAATTTCGAAATAATAAACAAACGGTCTTGACCGAGATAATGGCTCGGTGATGGCATAAATATTTGAAGATAACTAGCGAAATTCAATTATTCCTCGGGGACACGGCCTGATACATCATCCGGGCCACTCCGGCCCCAATCACCCCCCCCCCCCGGTTACCGGGTCGCGGTGGTGTTTAGTTTCGCCCTTCTGCCGGCGTCGACGTCATCCACCTATCGGAGAAAATGGCCGAACTAGATTAGCGGTAAGCGTTCGTCTTTGTTGATGTTTCGAATGAAGAGTTATTTGTTCAGAGGACGGGACGGGGGGGGGGGGGTTTCATGCTCTGAGAGATAGATAGACAGACGGATGGATGGACAGGTGGAGCGCGATGACAGATAGATACATTGGCGGATAGATAGATGGAGAAACTAGCCTAGATAGACATAGATGCATGTAGATAAATTAAAATGTCAAATAGATAAACAGACAATCCGCGTTGCAGCTGTAGGCGCGCGTGCGTCTGTCCGTTCGTCCGTTTCTTCGCGTGTCCGGCCTCGGACGACATCAATGTTCAGTGACGTGGAAAATGGATTCCGCAGAAAAAAGCGCCCCCTAGCCGGAGTATTTATACCCGTCAGGCTGCTGATGGTATTCATCTTATAATGGAAATTTATCATTGCGCTGGAGCGCCGTCTAATGGCCGATCAAATGGAGTCTAATGTGGTTTTCTCTAACTAATGGGTAAATATGCTCTAATCCAAATGACCATTAAGCCGGTATTCGGACCTCTCCGCTAATTCGCCGCGCCATCAAATATTCATGCGCATATTTCATCAGACCGGGCAGTTCTCGGGGCACACTTTTCGGACGATGCATCTGTTGGATGATGTTGGCACCAATCCGTTGTCACGATGGTCGAGCCGCGGTCTTCGGGAACCGGCTATTATTCGTCTGGATCTGGCATACGGTCGGAGTCCGGTTGCCGACGTTAACGGGAAGCCCGGGTGGTCTCGTTCTAAATTGTCCGAGCGAAATGCGTCGACTTTATATAATCATCAGCAGATCCCGACGCGGTGCTCCCGCGGTGCAGCTGTTGGCGAACCGCGTTCCATACTTCCAGATATTGGTTCGAATTCCACACACACACAAATACCTGTTTCTGTGAGATGTGTTGTCATTCATCATCCCATTTCCACATATAGGTCATTACCGTATTCGGTTACATGTCCCAGATGTGACCTGAGCCCGGCCTAACCACAACACGTTGTCTCACTGGTTCCAATCAGACAGGAAATGGTTTGTTTGGAAACAGTTCGCCCGTCACCGGCATCCTGTGGAACCGACCTAGATAACGTTAAAAGCGAGTTCTAGGTTTTTATAAGTGAAAGAATGAGTAAATGCTCTGAATTATTTTTTCCTGGGGAGAGAGGGTGAAGTTAAGAGAGGGGTGGAGAAGACTGTCGGGATGGCGTCTTAAACCGATTTTCAATGTTTCTTCATTTCTGAGTTTCGCGCCAATCCGTTGAGGACTGTTGAGTAGGCGAGTGAGGGAACTTATCCCGGAAATAGTAATATAATATTAATAATATTAATTACTGTTGTTATTATAATCGTGATCTTGATAATTGCATTATATAAGGAGGGGGCGTATTAATGCTCGACATTTAGTTTAAACACCATTCAGCGGCCCGTGACCAGGTGAGAGAAGATGGGAACTCAAATGTCGCGAACTGCCTTACATGTCGGTGGTGAGAAAGAGAGATGGAGCCACCGGAAGTGAGAATATCGTTTGATAGCGAACGCTGATCACTTCTGGTGACAAGTTGACAAGAGCCATCGTAGCCGAATTGGAATCAATACGAAGTCCGGGTTATCAGTTGGCCGACCGGGCGTCGGACGCTGATCCCGGCCAATCCGCCGGATCCAGTCGGGATCGGGGCCGATGACCTCGTCCATCTAATCCGGATCGACCGCGCGCGGCTTCGACCATTGTCCGATCAAGGCCCGGCGTCTGGCCGTAGCTCGCCAGCTCTATACGTCCCCAGTCGTTGATAAGGCTCGTTATCGGGGCGGCTCGATCTCCGTGGGCCGCCCGAGCCCAGCCCGGGGGTGTCATTTACGAAGCTCCGTTGTGGCCCCGGGGGTAATTTGCCTTCTCCCCGGGAGACGGGCGCTGCCTCGTCTCGGGCTCTTCGATCGTCATCGGCGAGTTCATATTACATTCTCGGGCTGTCGGGTTTTAAAGGGATCCGGAAATCTATGGCCGAGCACCGAACAGTGGGCGATATTAGGAAAAGGTGGCGGAGTAGTGTGTGTGTGTGTGGGGGGGGGGGGTGATGCCTCGATCCGATGAGCGAGATAACACCGAGTACGGCTATTAACAATGGTAATAATAAGGTGAAGCTAAACTGACGAATAACCATTTATCAATTAACTATAATGAACACTAGCAAGTAAAGCGTGTTATTTGGTCAATATAGGTAGACGACAAGATCGGGGCTGTTTGTTTATATAAAGAACAACTCTTTAAGTGACGATTTTAGATGTGACATGTACCACTGAAATATGGGTAATTTTGCAATGGTCAATATTTTCCTCCACCGACCAATTCGGGGATTTCCAATCTATTTCGGTTTAGTATTATTCGCCAAGGCGGTCTTTTTGGACTTTTACAACGCATTCGGCATTTCAGCGACGGATCGACACATTTCCCAGTAAAAAGTATCATACATCGCTGTTCCATGGAAAAGAATCCATTCAATAATGTGGCTTATCAATAACTGACATCTTTAAAAGATCCGGACGTTTTTTGCTTTGTTTTTGTTTCCGGGTCGTAGCTCGTGTCGGCCGTTATCGCGTCTGTCAAATACGGGAGGCCGCTACTGGTATTCGTGTAAATTTACGGGGATACAAATCGAATGGCGGATGCAGCACATACGTATCGTGCTCGTAAGACGAAAGAGCCCCTAGCGAGCCGAAAATATCCCACAGAAACGATGAGCCATCTGTGGGTCTGAGACGAGAACGCCAAAGGGGGACGTGACAACGTGGACGATGTTATTGTAATGTTGTTGTTGGTCGTGGTGGTGTTGTTGATGCGACACACAGCGTGCTATCTTACTTCGTGGTGGTGGGCCGTGTTTGAAGATCGGGCGCCATTACTGCGCTTTCATGCGGACGAATATTATATCCAAAGGCAGGGGCACTTAAAATGGGCGATCTTTCCCGATGAGCGCCACCTAGCGGGCGACCAGACGTCCCCCGGGGGTCATATCGGACAGTTTGCCCCAGTTGGCCTCTAGATGTAAGATTATGTCCAAAGAGAGAACGAGAGATAAAGGGGATGAGACGAACTGGGGGTAGGATGTGCAGGGAGGGTGTGTCTTGTATAATTGCCCCACTCCTCTGATGTGACTTTTATGACCCATTGGCTGGCCACCGTCCATCTGTCCATCAGTAACCAGCCCTCGTGACCCTGGTCCTCAAGGTCGTGACCCGTGACCCCAAGCACGGTTCTAATGTGACCTCTCGGCTTATTCAATTAGCAATGGGCGGACTATGGGATGTCCTGTCGGCGATCGCGCGAACCGCTGACGTATAAAGTCAATTAATGACGACATCGCCATAAGAGCACGTGATCGGACAACGAGCGGTCGGGTTACGATTAACGCGACGTACGGCTCGCAACCGTTATGGCCACGCAGCGAATTTATGTCTGCCGAGTGCGTCGCTAGAGGTCACCACTTATTCCGCTCACGTTAGGCGACGATGCGACCCGGAAGTGTTCAGTAATTCGCCGATGTCGGGTCACTTCCGTTACGATTTACCTTATTGGCGGTAATTATTTCCCTGGCGACTTCCAGGCCGACAAAGGGCGACACACGATTATGATTGTTCTAAATGAACTACAATCCCGTCAGTTCTAATTGTCGCCAGTAGAGGTCGCCTTGGACCCAAACTGTCTGACCTCCGTACCGTGCGACGAAGTGGGGGTATTATCGCCCATCAGATGACTTTTAACCTCTGAGCGAGACTCAGCCAACGTGCTTCGGTGATTGGCTTGTCAGACCGAGGCTCGGCTAATCTGTCAGAATTCGTTCTGGAGCCGTATTTAGTTAACCCGAACACAAATTCACGATCACTTCCGGCCAAATGGTGGCAGTCTTTGAATAAGAGCGATAATGTTGGGCCGAAGGCTAAACAGATAATTCGAAATATTCCCGCGCCGACAAATATTTCCCATTTCTTGGCATTAGTCGCTCATTTCCATCCGACCTACGCTAGGCGACGGATCCGCTATTGTGACGTCACAACGTGCTGATGTATGTCGTTCACGTAATAGGCTGGTGCGTTTTTGCGTGGCTCTGTTCCGTTTTATGTTCCCGTGTTCTTTTCACCTGTGTTCCGTTTGATGTAAGGTGGTTCGGACAGGCGCTATGTATTTTTCTACTTGTTAGCAGTGGGCCCTCCAACCGTAAGGTAGACGGGTAATTAATTAGTAACTTGTTACCGGCAATCCCGACGGACGGGCGATAAGGCATCCTTCGTTAGCGGCTAGTGGGGCGGGAGGGGGGGGGATTTTCAATTCCCGGATGCCCGGCCAGCTTCCGGAGTCGCTGCGCACCGCTATCGGATGTCACGTGCCCGCCGACGAAAGACAAAGGCCCCGTTTAATGTGCTCCGTACACGATCCGCGCACAGCTCCCGCCGAAGTGCGGGGTGGTGCGGCATGTAGGTGGTGCGGGAAGGGGGGGGGTCTTGTGCTGCGGTGGCGTCGGACTTCGTGGCCCGTCGGAGACAGTCGGGATCGGTGTTCGGTCCCGATCCGGGTGCCGAGTCCCGGGAGTGGGCGAGATTAAAACACTTCTGCGTCGAGATTAAGGCAATCCACACACATCAGAGGGCGCTTTGATCTGTGCACGAATGTCGCTAATTATGTTCCGGCCATCGAGGGCTCGTCCTAGCCGGCGCGCCGCCCGCCAGGGGGCGTTCCGCGTCCGAGCTACAGGATTACAAAGTCCGGTGGAATGGCCCTCCGGAGACGGCGCCAAATGATGACAACCGAGAGATTATTACGCGTGTGGCTTGTCATGTGTCGATGACGTTTTACGACGCCGGACACGTCACACCGGCTGGCGCATGCGCGCGGACGTCGCGGCCGCGCCGGTTCCCCGGGCAGCCCGCCTTTAATGGACGCTTTAACCGGCCCATTAGCGCTCTTTAAACCGGCCCATTAAAGAGCCCGGTCGAGCCATCACATTATACAGTGTCACTGGACAACGGAGATAAGATAATGATTCCTCTCTCTCTCTCTCTCTCAATGCGCGCCGCCATCGTTGGCTCGCTATGCCGCTCCGTCCGCTTGAAATGGCGCGCCGCGTTCCGGAACGTTTGGAACGTCGGCTCGCCATATCGCTGATCGCTGCTTCACTGAACTATAATGAACGCAACGGACGAATTATGGCCGATACGCAGCTGATCCAGCTGCGCCAGCCAGCTGTATCCGTCGAACTCCATCAGTTAATTAATGTCGGCTCATCGGGGCCACAAAAGCTCGCAGCAAAGCGATGGTCGATTTTTGTGTTTGTGCATCTCTGTGCGTCTGTGTGTGTGTGTGTGCATGAAATAGGATTTGTGAAAATTTGTGCGCCAGCTATTCTTTATATTTTCCATGTCGCCTCCAAAGTTAACTAATAATTGATTGACATGTTTTTTGGTTAAAATACACAGTTCTCGACTTATTCTATCCTTTTCGTGTCTTTGCAGATTCTTTCTCAAGTTTTTCATGAAGTGTAACCAAAATTGTCTGAAGAATGCAGGAAATCCGCGCGATATGCGACGCTTTCAGGTAAATAACGAACAACAACAACAACAACAACAATGATAATATCCAAAACAACACGCTGTAGAGTTATTTTCCCACCTTTATAATAATAATGATAATAATAACTATTATAAAAATGAAGAAATCTTTGCTTAGAAGTTAGGCATAATCTATAAGATGACATGTAATATTATATATATATATATATTGTTTAATATATATATATATATATATATATATATATATATATATATATATATGCCCCGGAGAGTGATTATTATAATATTTTTTGACAACATTTGTAACACCGATGACCTCTGCAGTATCACTACATTAATGGTTGATTACCTGTATCAGAAGCCGTAATTATGAAATAAGATCAACCTCTGGATCAAGATAGCAAATTATACCGAAACCTTCGCAAAAGGCTAATACAGGTTGTACTGGGTTATTGTACGCCGGCAATGGAAACCCTTATCACCTGACGTAATATTCGGATTACGAAGTGATCCGGAAAAGGAATCCCGCTGCCGGAGCGACAGCATACGGATTAAGCGAAGTCGACGTATCGACGCCGTTCAGATAAAAGTAATTGTTTTGCTTTTCTTCGAAATGATGACACCAATAGATAGACGGATGGGCTGACCCCGAAGACATTGGGCCGGCGCCCGGATACGCCACACCTGTAGCCGGTAGTCACCCGGATGCTATCGCGTCACCAACATACGTCATATCCTATTCGACGCGTGGACGCGATCGGCGTACGCGCGGTCCCAGATCCCGATCTCATACATCACGTGACCGAGCGACGTCCGCCAAACGCCTTAATGAAACTGTCAGCGGATTCCGGATCCGATCGGCTCGCTATCCGATGACGTCGGCGTCCCCCGTCGCGCCGTCGTCCTCGTGACCGTCTTCGTCGGCGATACGTCACATCCGGTCGGCGAGCGATGACGGATCGGCGAGCCACGTGAATGACCGACGACGGCCCGAGACGCCATCTCACCGCCATTCGTCATCGTGCGCGCGCCGAGCACGTGATGTTATGGCGGTGAGATATGGCGGCGGCTACGTCACCGCTAGCCGGCTGAGATAAAGAGAACAATTTTATCGCCACATCCGGGATATTTCTGCCGTCGGGCGAGTCCGGCCATCCATCAGCAACCTCTCGCGACGACCATGTCGGCGGGCAGCCGCGGGGCTCGACCTTCACCGACCTTGACGATGGCTTCCATAGAATTATGATGGAGCGACCATCCCGCGGGAGCGGCCGACCCGGGGTGGTGGGGGGGGGGTGAACCATTCTCACCCACCCCCACCCTACCCCTTGGACATATTGCAAATTTAATGCGGCCACGTTAAGGCGTGGTTAGACGAGACTTTGACACGCCGATCTAAACACAATTTCCTCGACGTCTCTACAACACATGATAAATGTCCGAAGAACCTCGGCCCAACTGGGCTCTCATCCACCCATCCCACCCTTCATCCCCGTGGGGGGGGAGCGTGTGGACGAGCCGCGTGCCCGAGACTTATCGTGTCCGGTCCAGCCCCGGGGTCGAGGGACCGCTGCCCTGGGGGCTCGATGAAAGCACCCCTTTGACCTGTTTATTCAAACCCCCGCGCCCATTTAGTACTTGTCGTTACAGTGTCGTACACAAGCGTCTGCGGTGATCACCCCCCGTCTCTCGTCGGCTTGTTAGCATGTAGAAGGATTTTGTTCGGCGACCGATCGCCGCCGGACGACGACCTAGGAATGATGACCTGTCATAGGACGACGTCAAACAATCCTTGTTTATGACGCCTTAGTCCATAACGCTGGACGCAGTCCTTAATACTGGACTTGAGCCCAGTACCGAGCCCGGTCTTAAATATTGAACTTGATCCTAATACTGAAACGTGGACCGGCGCTGAGGGTGATTGTGGACTGGTCTTAATACTGGACCCGGTCATAACACTGAACATGTGGACCAGTCCTAACGCTACACTTCGTTCAAATACTGAACATAATAATGTTAGACATCGTCTTAATACTGAATGTGGTCTTAACAAGGAACGTTCTTATGGTAATGACGTCTATCGTGATGTCAAACTCTGAATTCTGAATATTAAAAAAACCTGAACGCGTTTCCGGTTCTTGACTCGATTCTAAAGAGAGCATTCTATTAGAGAATGCCAACATTTTACGACCACAATACAGAACTAGTTCCTAAATATTATTGATTGTTAGAAAATAATAATTGTGAGTGTGGCTTTTAGAAGGAAAACATAGGAGAGACCTGGAATTGGTCTCCAAGTGTACGAACTTCGATAAGATCGATACCCTATGGGCGTAATGCTGAACCTGTTTGAGTCTTAAAACTTGGCCTGAAAGATAGAATTTAGAATTTAATACTAGCATTAGACTTGGTGTTAGAGTCAAAGCTGACGTCAAATTTTAACTGGACGGTATCAGTGGACTCCATCCAAGTGTAGAACATGGTTATAATATTGAACGTGGTTATAGTACTGAACATGGTTATAATATTAAACATGGTTATAATATTAAATATGGTTATAATTTTGAGTATGATTCAAATACTGAACATGGTTCTATTAATTCTAATACTGAACATGGTTCTAATACTAAACATGCTAAACATGGCCTAATCGTCCATCATGGTTCTATCAATTATAATGTACTTTGCCTTGAGCGAGCTGTACCACCAGAAAGAAAATCCTACCCTCCGGAATCGGATCAGATATCTGGATCATTCCGGATAGCACGATAAATGCTTATACTGTTCTCTATTCGATTATATATCCATCAGTTGTCTATTTCTAGGTCGCTGTATCAACAACATCGGCTGTCGAGGGTCCCTTGTTGTCTGTATCTGATAACATGTTTGTACACAACAACTCCAAACATGGACGCCGTGCCAGAAGGCTTGACCCTACTGAAGGAGGTAAGCAATGTTATCGGTTCTATATATATATATATATATATATATATATATATATATATCAGGGATGAGAGTTTTACCGGAATTTCCGAGCCGAAAAAAAGTTTTGGGAAATGGGTCAAACTGGTCTTTAAAAAAAATTATCGTTTGCAAAAGTCATATTTTATCCTCACTCAAGTAGTCTCAGATTGTCCTAAAAATGTGCACAAACCCACATCCCCCACACACGTACACACGCACCTAAGGTACATGTGTCTTTCTTCGTTCAGCGATTTCCTGTCCTGCTTTTCAAGGGTATTTTTCTTCAAAAGGCACTCTCATGTCTGATATAAAATTATATATATATATATATATATATATATATATATATATATATATATATATATATATATATATATAAAATGATACTATAACCAGTTGATATGTAGGTATTATTGTAATCATTTTTTTTTATCTCTGGGCTGGAGGAGACCCATCTTTGATAGAGAACCAGTGTCGGTGATCTGACCTAATTTGGGTTAACTGTCGCACCTTTATATGGTAGAAGACGGGCTAAATTAAAGAGTCCTCGAAAAGGGAGGCTGGACATCTCTCTCTCTCTCTCGGGATTTATCTATCTGTCTATCTATCTATCTATCTATCTATCTTTCAATAATGGCCAATTATTTTACTACACATCACGAGAACCTATCTCACCATAACGAGTTAATCCCGACATGTCCAGATGTGCCGCTTCTGCAGGTTCCGAGTTCGGCGAAAACTTAAAGTCGTTTTCCACGCGTTGCATATCATCTGAAGCGGGGCGTTTGGGCACTGGCGCAAATTGGCCGACGAGGCAGTTTTTGCGGGATGGGGAAGGGGTATGCGCGCTCCCGCGGGCACGGCGAACAATTAAATTCTCCATCGGGTTTTGGCGTCCGATCCCGAAAAACCATCGCAGCCAATTGACTCGGTTTGCCGCCTGGCGCCCGCATCCCGACTATCAATCCCTCGGCGTTATAGCCCGCCCCCGTCCCACGGGCCGCTTTCCTGCCGACTGTTCCCCGCTGATGTCGGGTTATTTGGCGGCTCGGCTCCGTCCCAGACCGGCGATGTTCGGCGGCACGTTTGTGCCGGGGCCCCAGCTGGTCTAGTCGGCGTTCTCCTATGCCCCACCGGCCCAGGTCTTCCGGCACATCTGGGGCCCAACTCGCCGACGGGGCCCCTGGGGCACAGGCCGACGCCTCTCGCCCACACCCTCCTCCCGAATATTTTCCTTCGCTTAGGCCAAGTTCGAGCGAAATGTTTTCGTTCGTTCGTTTTCTCTCTCTCCTCTCTCTCTTCTCTCTTTCCTATCTCTCCTCTCTTGTTTCTCCCCTCCCCCCTCTCTGCCCACTCTCACGAGCTTTCCTTTACTTTCCACTCTCGTTGACCAGTTTTCCCTTTAACGTGTGTCTCTTCTAGCTGATGGGCACTGAAGTGAATACGTGTCCTGGACATTAACACTAATGCGCGCACACACAAACACACACACACTCTCTCTCACTCACACACACAAACACACACACTTGGTGTCAACCCTTTCGTAATCCTCAATAATAATAGTTATTATTCATAATACACAACAATATATAGCCCATATCGTGCAACGACAATAACAACAATAAACAGTCAGAGTAATGTGATTGGTTGACGTCTAGAAGTTGTTCTGGTATTTAGTATATTATTATGGGTTGTTTGTGAGTTGATTGTTATCTCTAATTACGTCGAATATGATTTGTTTGTGTTATTAAAATATGGCTTCGTTTAATTTTGCCGCCATTTTGCTCCAACGCTTATCCCATCATTATTCTAGCATAATACACCGATTCATTAATTATCACACTCAGTCACTCACTCACCCATTTTCTCACTCCTCTCATTCGAACACGCGCAAACGTCGCCACCCGCACCAACAATAACAACACACAAATAACAGCACCCATTTTGCCGACATCTCACTCGCCCCAATTCCCATACAGGGTCACCCACTCAGTGCTAGTTTAGCAGCTCGCTCCGTTTCAGTTCGGTCTTGTTTACAACCATCTCTTATCACCCATATAATGCAGGTTTTCTCTGTGCAGCCACGCCAACCATCAAAGCTATCTGCCCGTCAGAAGGTTGGACGACAGGGGGCACCACCGTCATCATTATCGGGGACAACTTCTTCGATGGTCTTCAGGTAGTCTTCGGCACGATGCTGGTATGGAGTGAGGTAAGTTCGGAAAGATAATATATATATATATATATATATATATATATATATATATATATATATATATTAAATGAAGCATTGTCTTAAATTGGTGCATCTAAGAGTTATTCACAAACGACGTTTCAGTCGATATTGGTACAATGAATAAGTATCTAATTACATAGCTTCACTGTACACGAACTGTCCATTAACAAAGTTTCGCTGTACATTAGTACATTCTGAAAAATATCCCCAAAACGAAGCTTCATTCTACAGTGAAGAAATGTCATCAGAAGAAATGCGAGCGTAGCTAGCGATAACGAAGAAAAATTAACAAACGAAACTTCAGTTTTTATAATGAAGAAATGTTGACGGAGGTGTTCTGACTGTATATTACGACAATAGAAAACGCGTTTAAATGAAGCTTCACTGTCAATCGGTACGCGTGCACCGACACCTAGGCGAGTCGATATATTCGCTGGGGTTCCGAAAGAAACAAAGATGGATAGATTCTAGGACAGGTCGGGGACGGGACGATCGTGGGACGCGTACCCATCGATTGGATCGTATCGTAAATATTTCATGACGTCACATCCACTTCCGGCCGGCACGTGCCGAGAGAGCGGGCAGGCCTAGTTGTGATTTAGGCCGGTCGTTTAGCGAGTTGATGCGATCAACATGGCCGACCATCGTAGTCATTGGCAGCCGGTCACGTGGGAGCTCTTGTCACTAAATAGCTGTTCACGTGACCATAGCTTATGGCGGCGGGCGGCGGTTTATATTAACGATGACGTAATGGCGGCAAAAACAACACGTGACACTTACACGGGGACCGGGCTCGGTTGATAAAACACTGCTTATGGCTGTAGTTTGGCGGGACACAGACCCGGAAGTGTTACATCTCTAACCAGAAATTTATGTCGGCGTGCTGTGGAACCTGTCAGAAACGACCACACGCATTACGAGGACAATGTTTTCAGACATATTATGAGTACAATATATGCACGAGAACCTGTATGAGAAGACAACTGGTGATTAAAGAGGCTAGAAAGATGGCTCCCGTTTTTATTTTCTTGAGATGGAATTAAAACATGCGTTTTAACTCCGTGCGTCCGTCCGCCAGTATTTTTTATAAACATTCGCAATAATATTACCCGAACGCCTTATTCATAAATGCGTATCTTCTTGCTATCTATTTCCAGTTAATCACATCTCACGCCATTAGAGTACAGACGCCACCTCGACATATACCGGGAGTGGTAGAG
This sequence comes from Paralvinella palmiformis, assembly GCA_025642065.1. Taxonomy (NCBI): domain Eukaryota; kingdom Metazoa; phylum Annelida; class Polychaeta; order Terebellida; family Alvinellidae; genus Paralvinella; species Paralvinella palmiformis. Next base: position 14,371 of record JAODUP010000075.1, on the reverse strand, counting down.
GTCACCCTCTCTTACAAATCGAAACAATTCTGCAAAGGCGCACCTGGCCGCTTTGTATATACAGGTAAGTAGTGATGGACGGGGGGTGGGGGGGGGGGTGCCTTGTTATGGGGAGGTAGGTTAGGTGTTGATAACGTCTATTTAAATATCGAGTTGCCTTAAAGGCGCTGGTCCCTTATGATGTGCTCTACTGTCGTAAGCGCCGTGATCTTTCCGGTGGTTGTGTTGCTAACTTCCGGTCTCTCTGCTATTCTTCAGCCCTCACTGAGCCGACCATTGACTACGGATTCCAGCGTCTTATGAAGCTTGTTCCCAGACATCCGGGTGATCCAGAACGACTCCCGAAGGTAGATAAAACGATATAAACCACGTGACATTATGTCGGGAGTTTATGTGGAATATGGGCGTAGAATCAAGACTTTGAGGACATCTTTTTTTTACTGCCTAGATATAATAATAATAATTATTATTATTATTGCTCAAAATTTATATTTAGTCTCTTCAAATGTGACAATTCTGTAGGAACCGCTTTATAGTGTAAATGCAAATTTCATAATAAATTAATTTTGAGTCAGTGTTAAACATCACTTCTGTGTTAAAATATCATTAAAGGTCGCCTTATTCTAATAACATTTTAGTTTTATGACACATAAACCGGAAACACGCAAGAGATAAAGATATAAACAATCCGGAAAGAATTCACGTTTCATCTGGCCACGATAACTAGCTATAAATAATCCGGGAATAATTTACATATTTATGTATATATATATTTCTCGTTCTAGGAGATTATTCTGAAGCGAGCCGCCGACCTTGCCGAGGCTCTGTACAGTATGCCCCGCAATCCTAACCAACTCTCACTGCCCGCTCCACGCTCACCAGCCATGAACAATCCTTCCGGATTCAACAGCTACACGGGCCAGCTGGCCGTCAGCGTTCAGGATACGGCCAACGGCCAGTGGGAAGAAGGTTGGTCTCATCGCTATCCGACCTTCACGTTCTGACCTCTAAGGCAGCAGTAGCGGTCATCCATTGGTCCGGAACTCGCGCTTATCTCGCTCGCTCGGCGCATGCGCGCCGCCAACCAACCTCCCAGCCACGCGGCGGCGCCGGCAGCCAAATTCTTAGCCGCGGCGACAGTATATCCCGCTTCGGCGAGCCGCGTCACGTCTCCGCCGTTGTGCGATGGCGCATATAGGAATTCTGATTTAAAAAATAATAATAACGATAACGCTCTTGTCGTTGTTATTATTAATATTAATATTAATTATAACATTATTACGAAGAATTATAGGCCGGTTGATATTTATTTTTCTTCACAATCATTAAGTAGCTAGACCTTACCTATTACAGGTGAACGCAGGGTAAACATATACACAGTTTTCCTTCCCAGCTTCTGTGGTAACACATTTTGCTAGAAATGTGTCTGATGACTGGCAGTGTGTCTGCCTACGGATATATATATATATATATATATATATATATATATCTTGGCAGTTTTAGGGATTAAGCGGTAATTTTATTGTTTTTGTTCATAGTATCGTTGTCTTCTGCATTACAAACTTTGACAGATTGTACTTTCTTCATTCCATAAGATTAATTTTTCTACATATATACTTATATACACCTCATGTCGCTGTACTACTGCTTTCTCGCTTCTGACCGACGGATCTTAGTTCCTGTATTTTACGAGTCTTTCTGTTTCGCAAACTAACACAACCTCGTGCCGCGCGTGCTCCAATGACGTCACTCGGCCGGCTGACGAGGCCGCGTGTTGCTATCAGATGCTGCCATTACTACTAAACAGCACCAGTCTCTCTCTCTCTCTCTCTCTCTCTCTCTCTTCTCTGTGTGTGTGTGTGTGTGTGTGCGCGCGGTGGATGCTGCTTGTATTTCTGTGTGTATGTTTTCTCTCTCTCTCTCTATCTATCCAGTTCTCTCTCTTCTTCTAACTATCTACGCACATATTTCTCCGCCTTGGCGCCACCTCTCCTCTCTAAATTCGAAACTGGTCACCTCCAAAACGAAGAGTGTGTGTGTGACATTTTGGCATCTTCTTGTCTCCCCTCAGGTTACCATAGAGGTCAGAGTAGCTTGTCCCCGAGAGGCTATGGGTCGAACGGGTCCACTCCGCACAGTAGCAATGGCAGCACGTACGCTAGCAACCACCTGAATGGCTACTACACGACCGGCGTCACCAGTCACATGGGCATGCTCTCCAGCGTCAACAGCGCCTTCGTCCCTCTCGGAACACGTGGCTTCGCGCACAGTATCCACGGCGACTGAATGACATCGCGCGTATCGGGCCGCATCGAGTGACGTCATCGGGTTTCGTTTCCGAGGCTGTTCTCTCTTTTCGTTCGGTTTTTGGTTCCGTTTTGTGTTTGTTGTCTGTTACTTGCCAGCACGCCATTGGACGGCTCGCCGCGCTGTTTTGTCAATCGTGTCGGGTCAGGGGTCGGAGAGCATGCGCACAGTGTACGACGAAGGCGCGTTCGTGCCGTTTGTGCGTTCGAAATGGACAATCGCGAAATGGATTTAGGGTCAGCGTTCGAAGAAGCTGAAGGTGTGTGTGTGTCGCATGGCGTTGGAAGTTTTGTCCCACACGGCTGACCATAGACTCCAGTACGTGCACGTGTGTGCGTATGTGCCGCAATGGCAACATTCTCTAAGCAGTTCAGGGTGAAATATTAGTGTATTGTTAGTCTATTTGTATATTTGTAGTATTACATATGACGAAACTTGCCAAAGATCTCACACAGTTTGCATGCTCTGTGCGACTGACTGGTGCGCGTATGGTGGTTAAGTATGCGCGCACGTGTGTGTGTGTGTGTGCGCGTGCAAGTGAAAGGCAATACGCGCGTGAGTGCGTGTATCCATTTGTGTTTGTCCTTTCGCTCGTTCGACATTTTCAAGTGTTACTCACACAGCCGCTCAAAGCAATATCTATATTATGAAATTATATTATATTACACGTGTACCTGCTTGGTATGCGTAAAATGCATTACCTGTGTATGTGTATGCCTTCGTGTCTACATGTGGGTGCGTGCGCACGCGCGCGCGCGTTTTTGCGTGAATGAAACATACGCGTGATCGCCACGACATCGTTCCGAATTTCTTCAACACAACGGGGAGCATCTGGTCAAGTGGTCGTCCGGATAGCTCCCGATGGTCACATTATCTGTATATGTTAGCACGTGGTTCCTGACTATTGTATATTGGGTGTAATTATTTTCGATTCCGTCTTAGGACGTTTTATAATCTCGTGTGTTCTCCATATGTTTCTATTCTACGCCGTGACGTCACGGCGCCGCTCCGTGACGTCACACGACGTTGCTATTGTTGCTTTTACGATTTGCATTTTGTACAGTGGCTGTCTTTCCGTATTTAAGAAATTGTAAATTTTGCAGACACCATTCATATGATGAGACTTAACCATTTTAAGCAATAAACAGGCTCATTTTGAGTATTCGTTGGTCGTCGTTGTCGGTGTGTGTGTGTGTGTGTGTGTGTGCGTGTGCGTGTGTGTGTGCCTATAAGCATCTATTCTGTGTTGAAGTATAACTAGAAGGGTTGTGGGCGGATTTAATTATATTATAGAGGTAGTCAGTTTGATAGGCAGATGAGCCACGGATGGTTTGTATAAAATGCGTTGATTAGATAATTACTAGCGCTAGATAGAGACAGTCATATTTGGGAATATTCTCTCTCTCTGTTCTCTCTCTCTCTCTCTCTCTCTCTGTGTTGTGTGTGTGTGTGTGTCTCTCTCTCTCTCTCTCTCTCTCTCTCTCTGTGTGTGTGTGTGTGTGTATGTGACACAAACAAACAATAAACCAATATTTTCGATAACATCATAAAAGTTAAAATTACTGTGAATGTTTCACCATAAAATAATTAATCGGGGTTTAGACCACATATGAATCTTCCACATAAAGGAACTGTAATTAACAGAGAGAATACAAAAGATAATAACATTGATTGATATCAGTTGCGAAACAAATAAGAGACAGATATGATATAACCTGATGAATCACTCAGACAGAATTCTAAGGGAATAGCGTCTTCGATTACCGAGAGCACACGTTTATTGCATAAGAGTTAGTGAGAGCTAAAAATTATATATATATATATATATATATATATATATATACACACATATATCCTGTGGACACTGAATGGCCTAAATTGTGCCGATGCGTCGTTAAACAACATTCATCCTTCATCATCCACATATATCCTGTAGGCAGTTCAAAGGTCAGCACAAAGCCGGCCTAAAACGGGATAAAAACAGCCAACAGAAGGCTTTGTGTCGATAATCTCACGCAGTATTTACACTCCGACAATCCATTATCGGCGACGGCCTGGCCCGGGTGATCACGCGGTAGGCCAGAACGCGGCGCATGCGCGAGCGGCGTCGGGGACGGAAAGCTGTCAAGTTAATTACGCCGTAATAGATGAAATTGTAATATTTCGGCCCATTCGCTTGTCAACAACGGCCGCCGGGTTCTTTCGGGCCAACGAGCCGGCGACGGATGAGGACCGGGCGCCGATAAGAAGACAAATGGACGTCAACTGTCCCGAAGAATGGAGATGGAAAGATGGACGGACAGATACGGGCGTGGAGATGGCTATTTGCCGTCATCCGCACAAATGGATGAACTGTCAGCGTTTCGTTAATGCTCCAAGATGTTCGATGGCGAATCGCCCGCCATCCAACGGCGGCGAGAACGAGGTCGGGTCAGAGGTCGCGGCGGATGGCATCTCCGGGGAGAGGCTAATTTCTGCGCCGTTCGTTTGCTGAGTGGGCCGGGGGAGTAGTCGTACAATTGATGGCCGGCCGATATGAATACATAAAACGGGGCTCGCCCCTCGTACCGCCATTGTCGCTACTTTGTTGACCAACCGGGCGGCTCGTCCCCCGGTATGAGCGACAAATGGGAAGAGGTCGGCGAATTTCAGAGACAATTTTGAAACTCGCTCACTGCCAATTTTTTTCTTCTTCAGACGGATAACGTTATGGCGTTGTCGGAACAGGATTGCGACTTGCCAGAACATCAGCTGCTTATTGTCGGCAGAATATGAATTATTTTGGTGTGACGTTTGGCGTAAGATAACAAATTTATTGTTACGCGTGGAATATACAATTCATAGAATATAAATATAAGATGTATGTCGCTGGTATGCATGCATATTAGAGATAGAGTTGTATATTCGGGTTATATATAGCCAGAGAGAGAGGGGGGGGGGAGATACAGAAATAGTTATTTTGGGAAAATTTATTGTACCAAAATTAATCGCTGATAATTTTCAATTGCAAATTTCAATCTTTAATTTAAAATTTAAGCCAGGATGTGTACTAACACGCATGCGCACGCGCACACACACCACACAAACGTTAGTAAGCTACTATTCAAGTTTCTAAAATAAACACATAGTTCAACAGAGACAAACAAAAACATTAAACAATATACACAATATATATATATATATATATATATATATATATATATATATATATAATGTAGATTTAATAAAGGGAACTTACTAGTAGAAGCCAATCAGAGTAATACCGCAATAAGATGTATGTAAAACCCAATAATAAATATGAATGATCAGCATTATTTACCGGCGAAGAAAACATTGAACAGGTGAGTATATATATATATATATATATATATATATATATATATTCTTGGGAAGATTTCGTCGGATTGTGAAAATTAGGAAATTGGTCATCTTTAACTGACTCATAACACGAAATTAAATCTAATAATAATCATAAAATTATAATAATCTTTGCTGTGAGCCAAAATTAAAAAATTGAGTAACAATAAAATAATAATTTGTGAAATCAGTTATTTGAAGCATTCACTGGCAGAAAGGGAATTTTTCGCGCCTATTCAGACGTGTCACCGTATAGTGCTGCTACCTGGGGAATACAAACAAAACCAGGACAAAAAAACAAGCAACGGGGACTGATACAGCATTGGGCGCCGTTGTTGTTGTTGTTGTTCATATTGATGGTGACAGTATATTGCCTCGTCTTAAAAAATACATAAAACATTCAATAATAATTAGCAGAATATTTATGTTCAATGAGAGTATAAGGACGGAGTGCAATCAATCAATCACAGTCTTTATGAGAATGTTAAATCAGATTAATAATGCATAACCATATTCTTATTAATAAAATAAACTATCTTGCGATTTAATTAGAATGTAGCGTACACAGGAAGCATACAATATTTTGTGTACATCATAAATATATAGACACGTTCACTTGATAAAGGTTTTTTACTATTTTGGGCTGAGTAAAAATACTACCATTTCTCCTATTGTCAGAGGTATTAGGATTATTATCATAATATATATTATATGTACTAATATATATATATATATATATTATATATATATATATATATATATATTTTAAAATTTTAATTCCGATTCTGAATATCATCTTATATATGCTACAGACTCTTAGGCCGATCCGAAATCAGAGGTGGTCGTCGAAGACCGGTTCGTGGCACGTGAGGCTGATGATCTGGTTTTCAATGTCTGGAGGGGATGAGTGAGAAAAACGAATAAAATACACAAACATAATTATAAACACGTGGATAACATGATGTTTTATGTTCTTCAGCACGCATTTACTGTTGTTGTTATTTTTGTTGTAGTAGCTGTTGTTGTCGTAATCGTCGTTATTGCAGTTGTTGTTGCTGCTGTTACTGTTGATGCTGTTAGAGCCACCCATCCCCACTTTTCCAAATTCCCAGACACTCAGATGGGAATTAGACAGAATTACTAAATCAAGGTCATTACACTTGTTAATAATAAACTTGTTATCAATTAAATATAACACATTAACATCATCATCATTAACATCACCATCATCATCATCATCATCATTACGGAAACGTGGGTATGGTTTTATTCGTGGAGTCGGTAATGCTAACATAACACGTAAATGATAGGGGGGGGGGGGGATATTACAAGATGGCCGACAAATGGTGTCACGTGTTAAGTTTTTCTTGTCGAGTTTATTTGATTGAAAAAGGCGACATAAAGGTAGTTTATTTGTTTGTGGTATTTAGCACGGACGCTTCTCTCTGAACGAGCCTGTGTTGGTGTGTGTGTGTGTGTGTGTGTGTGTGTGTGTGTATGTGTGTCGAGTTGTGGTTTAGCATCAGGTGAATAATCACTAGTACAGGGAACCGCAAATCATTGGATGATTCATCCGGGGACCAATTCAAAGTGTTTTTTCTCTTCATATTAGGATGTGTAATGCATGTCTCTCTCCTTTTGTTGGCCATGTGATGTTCTTATTTTTGCTATTATTATTATTATTATTATTATTATTATTATTACACCACTATCATCATCAGCAGCAGCATGACGACCATTAATAGCAACCACAGGCTGGAAGAGTAAAACTTTAAATCGCGCACCGCATTCTCCCGGTCATGACGTCAGAAGCGAAACAATCACGTGCCCGATCACGTGACGCCTGCTAATTCCGCCTCGAACTAATTAATATCGGCGCCTGTTCCGATAGGCCGCGCAAATCGACCCGAACACGCCGCGGCCGGCGGATCACGTGACCAACCGTTCGGTACCGAATTGCGCCGGTTTTTCCCCCGGACCGCCGCCAACCACGCCGGACGAAAATGGCGGCCGCGCGCGCGGTATTCAATCTAGCCGCCGATACATAGGCCGTGTTAATGCACTCTGACAGACTAAATCATTCGTCGTTTATAAACTCGCCGCGCCGGCTCGTACAAGCCACATTCGCCATTATTGGCCGTGTTGGCCCGCGCCACCCCTGGGCGCGGCTAATTTCCGCACATAACCGTACATCATTTTGGGGCATTAGCGGTTTTTTCCGCGCCGGCGGCCCGTGATATATAGCGAGGCCTAAGTCGAATCAAGTGTTCGCTGTCCCGATCGGGGCAACGGGATAGTGCGGGTATGGGAGGGAGGGGGGAGTATAATAAGGTCGGTGTGTTGCTGGGGTGGGGGGATGGGGGATGGGGGGTTCGGTTTGGCGAAGGAACGACGCCGAGCCGCCGTTGGGCCGATTCATGGCCGAGAAAACATTATATTTCCGCATCAGATACTTGTAGGCCGCCTTAATGAAGGCAGGCAATCAGACAAGTGCCCCCAACTCACCGAGCCACTTTTATTTATCCCGCCGTCGACCACGTGGGAGCCGGTCGGCCGCTTTTCTTCCGCCGCAGTCAGCCGGAAACGGAACACAGCCGGCCACTCAACAAGTTGGCGGCCGCCATAGCCTCGTCTCGGTCCCCAGGCCTCGTTTTGGCCATCGATCATGGCCGACCGACAATAATTATGCGCCACTCGGGGCTCTATGTGTTCGGACTCTCACCTAGACTCGGCCCCGTCAGTTCGGCCATCAACAACGTGTCGGCCCTCACCGCTCTCGTCCGCTCGTATTTCCCTTGGTCTTTGGCAAACGGCTGGTCGGAGGGTTATAGTTTATGGTGGATAGTCGGGCCGAGCTGATAGAGAGGGGTGGGGGGTGGAGGAGGGAGAGAGAAACTTATAGATAGATAGATAGATAGATAGATAGATAGATAGATAGACCAAGATAGATAGATAAATAGATAGATAGATAGATAGATACACAGATAGATAGATAGATAGATAGATAGATAAATACAGAGAGGGGGGATAGAGCGAGCGAGCGAGAGAGAGAGAGAGAGAGAGAGAGAGAGAGAGAGAGAGAGAGAGAGACATATATAGATAGATATAGAGAACAAGAGGGGGGAGGATGAGAGAGAAATCTATAAACATTCTCACAGAAACACACACAGGTAATATGATTAATGGCAAAACATATGGACTCACTGACTGACCCACTGACTCACTCACTGACTCACTGACTCACTCAGTCACACATCACCCCCTCCTCCCCGACAGCGCTGACGTTAGAGATCACGTCTGGGCATATTCGTATTCCGCTAAATGGCCCCCACCAGCCACTCTACAACTTAACGCCACATAACGGCTCGTCCCTCGCAGGACGTACAAGTAATTACCAGGCTAACTACAGCTAAGTCTGGCCCCGGGAAAAAAAGTCCCAACCTGTAAACTTGCCGGCAATAAACTTAACACCGACACTCGATAGAAGAAGTGTTATGGCTTCTAGCCGAGATAACGGCACGCCGTGGGCGAAATTTGACCGGCTGATTAGCGGGCGGTAAATAGTAATCCCTTGTTTGGTGCGAGAGTGGCCGAAAGTTTGCCGGGACGAACCGTAATGATGTCGGACGGCCGATTGATTTCTCGGCTTCGGCTAAAAGCGTTTTCGGATCCGAATTAAGGCCGTTTAAAGTTTGCGATAACTCAACGAGCCGGCTCGTCAATCGGGCGAGTCGGTAAGTCGGTCAGTCAGTCAGTCGGTCGGTCGGTCGGTCAGGCTGGGTGGCTGGCTGGCTGAGAGGCAGGCAGGTAAGCAGGCAGGCAGGCAAGCGCACTCACTCACTCACTCACTCACTCACTCACTCACTCACTCACTCACTCACTCACTCACTCACTCACTCACTCACTCACTCACTCACTCACTCACTCACTCACTCACTCACTCACTCACTCACTCACCACCACCACCACTCACTCACTCACTCACTCACTCACTCACTCACTCACTCACTCACTCACTCACTCACTCACTCACTCACTCACTCACTCACTCACTCACTCACTCACTCACTCACTCACTCACTCACTGAGGTGTAGGTGTGTGCCTCTGTTATGGTCAGATTGTTGCCTAATGAGGTTTGCATCATCCTCCACGCGACTGTGGATAAAATTCCTGCGGAGTTAAAGGGACAGTCCACACAAATTTCTTAAATATGTAATGCTTAGAACAGTAACCAAAAATTCCACAATAATGATCACGAAATATAACTTTTATCATAGATATAGGGAAATAAACAAAATTGCTGGAGGGCCACCATTATGGCTGCACCGGAAGCTAGATTCTAAGGTGGGAAGGGGAAAACTCAAATGCTGTGACGTCATATGAGCACTCTCTAGACTGACGCTGATTATAGTTACATATTATATTATAATGTTAATTGTGATGTACATCTCACATTTAAATCAGCTAAAATACAGTTCAAACTGTACACAGAATGTAAACAAAGAGATTCCTTCTTGGAATCTATTGGTTCACAGAGTAATTATATTATTTAACCTCAGTATTGATCACGCCTTAGAGACATATGGATGAGGTATTAATCCACATAGAGAAGTTTTAGGACGTTTCGGTGGATTCGAACTCTAATCTGGGCTTTCGCAGTACGGAACTCTAACTGGAGTGCTATCAGGGTACACCCACCTACACTAGTTGAAAACAACAATTAAATGTTACCAGCGCTAATTTGGTTCTACGAGAAGACGGCTAATCACTCTGCGCCCGCGCGCGCAACACACACACACACACACACACACACACACACACACACACACACACACACACACACACACACACACACACACACACACACACACACACACACACACACACACACACACACACACACACACACACACACACACACAATAAACATTCGCATACACTTTTACGGTACACCGTAGTAGCAACTTTTTTATTATTATACATTTCACTATTGTTGTTGTTGTTGTTGTCGTTGTTACTGTTGTTATTCTTGTCAAAGTTTGGTTGTTAAAGATGTTGTCGTTGTTGTTAACAACACTGTCGTTATTGTTACTGTTACCATTGTTGTTGTTATTTTTGTTGTTGTCACCGTCATTGTTCTTATTACCATTTTTGTTGTTGTTAACAACATTGTCGTTATTGTTACTGTAACCATTGTTGTTGTTGCTGGTGCTGCTGTCATCGTCGTTATTATTATTATTATTATTATTATTATTATTATTATTATTATTATCATTGTTATTGGTGTTAACAACATTGTCGTTATTGTTACTGTTACCATTGTTGTTGTTGCTGGTGCTGCTGTCATCGTCGTTGTTATTATTATTATTATTATTATCATTGTTATTGTTGTTGTAATTATTGTGGTTGATGATGTTTTTAATTATGTTTTTTTAATATTATTGTTGTTGGTGATGTTGTTATTGTTGTTGATATCACTGTTGTTGTTGTTGTTATTGATATCACTGTTGTTGTTATTGTTGTTGATATCACTGTTGTTGTTATTGTTGTTGATATCACTGCTGTTGTTGTTATTGTTGTTGATATTACTGTTGTTGTTGTTATTTTTTGTTGATATCACTGTTGTTGTTGTTACTGTTGTTGATATCACTGCTGTTGTTGTTATTGGTTTTGATATCACTGTTGTAGTTGTTAATTTTGTTGATATCACTGTTGATGTTGTTACTGTTGTTGATATCACTGCTGTTGTTGTTATTGTTTTTGATATCACTGTTGTAGTTGTTATATTTTTTATATCACTGTTGTAGTTGTCAGTACTCGTGTTATTATTGTAGTTATTGTTGTTGCTGCTGCTGTTATTGTTGAAGTTATAATTGTAGCTGGTGTTGTTGTTGTTGTTGTTGTTGTTGTCGTTGTCATAATCATTATCGTTGTTACTAAGGCCAGTAGGTGTTGTCTTTGTCGAGGTTCGCCCTTTATCTTGTCACAATGAGCTATGACCGTCGGCTGGATGAGGCCGATCTCTGGGGGTGTTTGTAGCGCCCGGGGCAGGTACCGTGGCCAGCCCCGGGCCGGAGCTGTTCCCCGACCGACCGGTGGAGCCAATTTAGCACCCGCGCCCGGCGGGCTGATGTCTTGATAAATACCATCTATTGACTGTCAGCGGCCGCTCTCCACACATCAGCCAGCACCAAGCGCCATCTACAGGCCATTATTCTCCGTCAGATGGCGCTGTGTTTCCCAATCTCTGGGGATCGGTGGTGGTGTTCGGCCGAGTTCTACCCCCGGGGTTAGGGTATCCGTGGGGTACCGTACCACCCCCTCATGGCACAAACATACACCGGCCCACCCAGCCAACCAATCACCCCTTCCACCCACCTACCCACCAAGCCAGACGAGCGAGTTGTATCAATAACTAACTTACGGCCGGTTGGTTCGCTCACTTTGCAACCCGATTTCTCTCTCTCTTTCTCTCACCCCTCTCTCTTCCTCCTTTCCTTCCGCCTCTATCTATCTATCTATCTATCTATCTATCTATTTTATCACCGGGTTATTCATCATTTCATTTATCCCTTTTTTCTTTTATCTATCTATTTTCATTTATCTATTATCTATCTATCTATTTTCTATCTATCATCTATCTTCTCTTTTCCCCTCCTCTCTCTCTCTCTGATTATATTATTATTATTATTATCTTTTCTTGTTATATTATTACTATCTATCTATCTATCTATCTATCTATCTATCTATCTATCTATCTATCTACTCATTTAATCTTTTTCTATCTATTTCATCTATTATCTATCTTTTATACATCTATCTATCTATTATTTTATCTATCTATCTATCTATCTATCTATCTATTCATCTATCCATCTATCTATTATTTTTTCTATCATCTGTCTATCTATCTATCTATCTATCTATCTATCTATCTATCTATCTATCTATCTATCTATCTATCTATCATATCTATCTATCTATCTATCTATCTATCTATCTATCTATCTATCTATCTATCTATCTTTTATCTATCTATCTATCTATCTATCTATCTATCTATCTATCTATCTATCTATCTATCTATCTATCTTGTTATATCTATCTATCTATCTATCTATCTATCTATCTATCTATCTATCTATCTATCTTCTCTCTTCTATCTATCTATCTATCTATCTACTCTATCTATCTATTATCTATCTATCTATCTATTTAACTATCTATTATATATCTATCTATTTCATATCTATCTATCTATCTATCTATCTATCTATCTATCTATCTATCTATCTATCTATCTATCTATCTATCTATCTATATATATATATATATATTATATATATATATATATCTTGTTATATCTATCTATCTATCTATCTATCTATCTATCTATCTATCTATCTATCTATCTTCTACTCTGTTATATCTATCTATCTATCTATCTATCTATCTATCAATAAGAACCGAACACAGGGAGACCCAGACACCCACTCACACTCACCGACACCCAGACAGAACATGCCGAATAAAAAGATGACACAAATATCCACCCAACACACCCACTCACTGGGTCAGATGGCTGGGTGGTGTTACATTTGCAGGGCACTATCTTCCAGGCAACCAAACAAAGAAAAAATATCTAAGTAACTTGCACCCACACCTTAGGTACTCAGAAGTAAAAAAAGCAGCACATAAAACCACCCAACGCGATAGAATATCGGGTGATGGTTAGTGCGGTTTTACCACCCAATGTCCCAAGGAAGAGAAGCGCAACACTCAGTCACCCATTTAATGCCGCCAACATCCACATGTATCCACTCCACTACGGCACCACCCATCTCGAAATCACCCGCTTAATCAGATGACTGGGTGGTATCGTAATAAATTAATGCGGAAACACCTCATCCCCCGCTCTCCCCCTCTATCTATCTATCTATCTATCTATCTATCTATCTATCTATCTATCTATCTATATATCTCCCACTCTCTCTCCCACCTCTCTCTCTCTCTCTCTCTTTCTTTCTCTCCTTCTTTATTTTTCCTCACTCCCAAACGACACCTCCCCCCGCCCAAACCCTTTCCGTTGCCCAGGACCGCCCCGTCCCGGGAAAGCGACGTTAGCCCAGCCGATAGAGCGGCGACCACAAAAAGGAATAATTCAAGAAAACCTCCGGCAATTCTCGAATTCGCCTCGTGAATAATTAATACCTCTATAAGGCCACTTAATTTTGTCGAATAATATTATATCAAGCCGGGGGTAGCTGGCTGCGGGTGACATTACCGGGGACGGGACGCCCGACAATTCTCGGAAACCGCACCGGATATCGATTGGCCCAAGGACGGCCCGACCCCGGGCGTTGGGCGGGCGGGCGAAACGGGGAGCGCCACCGTTCGGGCGAAATTGACCGCGAGATGTCGCCGCGGTCGCGTTTAAAAATTCACCAGTCCTGCCCGCGGTGCGACTCGCCGCGCTGCGCCGCGGCGGTGATCTAATTGCGAAGGAAACGCTGCGGCGTGTCGGTTCGCCGCGGCGACTGCTCCGGGTGGTGGATGGGTGGTCGTAATAAACCGGGTGTCGGGTGGGTGGGTGGGTGGGTCTTGAGGGAAATTGGACCAATCCCCGGGGAGACCGAGGCCCGCGTCTTGTGAGCGAGGAAGTTCAAAGCGGTTCATTCAGACAAATATAAATGATCAAGGGGGGAA